>SMDT01000279.1:0-188270 GCA_005392925.1 Aquilaria sinensis | reverse complement strand
ACCAAAAAAAATCATTACATTCGTATTCGTATAAAATGGTTTGATTGCTTTTTTTATTTTAATCTGTTCGTATAAAATTAAATTTCATATTTGGTTTATGAATCAGTTATTGGATCATATACTTAAAACTAAATAAATTGAATAGACTGAATAATAATAAATATTTTATCATTATTCATATTAACCTTATATGTATAAAATTATTTTTTACTAATTTTAAATTAAATGTTGTTTATTTTTCTTTAATTTTAGGTATGAGAGGTAAATTTTTTTTATATTTATCTTATTTTTCATTTATATATGTATATGTCCAAGAAAGAAGAACTGAATAAACTAAATTGAATAAATTAAAATATAATTTAGACTGTTTGAATTGAGTCTAACATATAATTAAAATAATTTTTGATACATTTTTTAAAAACTGAAAACCAATTAGATTATTATGTATAAATCGGTTTCAAACTAAAACAACAAAAAATATGCGATCTATTGAGCCTGCCATAATTTTGTTCATTTTTTTTAACAGCAATTTTGTTCGTCTTTAACGCTGGTTTTTTTAATCTATATTACAGGGTCAAGCGTGTCCAAGAAATCCAACTCAACCCAAGCCAAAAAAACGCATTTACCTGACCGTGTTTACAAAAAAAAAATGAAGAAATACATAAAGAGAAAAAGAGCTAAAGTTAGTAAATGATTGAACAGCTCTTTTTCAAAGATAAAAGTTTAATAATCACATTCCCGAAATTTTAAATAAAAAAAATCTGAATTTGGATGATATGAAGCAATACTCGTTTCCAAGTTTTTTTTTTTTAAATCAAAATGCATCTCATTCCAAGAAAATCAAGCCAAATTAGCAATAACAATGTCAACAAGCTGTAACGGGTGCTCATCCATCAGGCCACAAGATGAATAGATGGCAAGAAATACCTATCTGATTACAATTGCCTGGCATATAACTAATATGCCAAGCCTTGAGCTTTCCTATCCTCCTTCGGATCTCCCCGGTGCAAATGTAGCATTCAGCACCACCTTCCTGAAGTTGTACTAAATACTAATATCATCATCAAAACTGACACGATATATAATTTTTTTTTATCTTTGAATTATTTTGTTAAAACTTGGTAAATCATGTTTAAGGAAAAGGGTGCGAGCCACATGTCAAGTAAATGAATCAAAGGTCGTCGTGGTAAACTGGTAAAAATTTATTGCCTTAAAAAAATAATTAACATCTTCTTTGCGGGACAAAAGGTGCAAAATGGTGGCGGAGGAAAAAGAAAAAGCAAAGCAGAGACGGAAAAAAACAAAGCTCGAAAAGTCAAGAACAAAAGGATGCTAGTCAAAAAATGGGAAGAACCGGGGTTGGGGAGCCAAGATGGTGAACTAAATCATTAGCTTTTTTTTTTTTTTTTTTTACATAAAAGAGATTCCCACTTAACACTATCCCATAGCAAGCATGTAACAATCAATGTGGATAGGGATATCCCAAGCACCCTACCAATTGAACGAAGTCTCTTTCTAACTAAGACATAGGCAACTTCCTTCAAAGAACACTTAATGAATGAAAATGAAGAATTAGAGAAAAAACCACTTAATATACGAGCCTTATCTATGGGAGCTCTAAAATAAAATGAAGAAGAAGAAACTTCTTTTTGAAGTTCAGAAAAAATAATTGAAAAATCTAACTCAATCACTATGAAATTCATACGATTGACTTAATTTAAGAAGGTAACTCTAGTAAAAAAGGAAGTTCAGGCTTAATTAATATCATTTTATATTTTAATCAGAATAAAGTTTGGCTTTAATGTTTTTGAACATATTAAGGCACATTTTAAACAAACCTAATTATTATTAATAATAAGTAAATGTAAATGAAGGGGTAGTTTGATTTCAATTAAACCAAATTACGAGCACTTTTGACTGAATAATATCACAATTGTATACAGAGTTCATGAATAGTTTTATCCAGCCCAAAGAAGGGGCCAAGGACGACCCATACTTTAAACCTGGAAGTCACCCTAAACGCGTTAATGCACCCTCTGAGTCTGAGCTGCCCCTTTCATAACAAGTGACGTCTTTTTTTTCTTTTTTTTTTTGAAAAGCTAAACCAAATTACAACCTATGAAGAAGGAAATGAGCTTAATACGCAGCCATGTTGGTCACGTCTCACCATTATATATTTAGATGGTTTTTTGAGAATCATGTGGAGAGGCACTCCCGAAACATTTTCTTGATTTTTCAATCTCGTATTTAATTGTTACAAGTTGGTAAAAAAGTTGCAAGAGCTTTGGGCCACATCTTCCTGGTATTATACAAAACAATCATGATCATTATCCTTTTGTTTAGCAATATTTTTTTTCATTTTTTTTCCATTTTCGGTTTTTTAATCAAAAAAGGAAAAGCATTTCAATCAAAACTGTGGGCTATGTGACATAACCATTTCATTCTGGGTCACCATTCTCACTTTGATTTCTACAATATTTTTTTTATTTAAATTAAAAAAAATGATGTTTTCCGTTCTTGCTTCCACTCCTTGCTCTCATTTTTAGAATACTTTGTGCCACTTTAATGTGGAACGTATAGTGGATAAGTTTCTGAAGCCGGCTAATTGAATGAAACTAAAAACAAAATCTTGAAAATAAGCTTTGCACAACCATCAACTTTCAGAGGCCAAAACATTTACTTTAGTTGTTAGAATGGCTACTATAATATATCATTTCCAATGTGACAATTATGATAATTATCCTTTTGTTTAGCAATTTTTTTTTATTTTTTTCCACTTTTGGTTTTTTAATTAAAAAAGAAAAAGTGTTTCGATTAAAACTATGAGCTAGGTGACATAATCATTTTATTTAAGGTCACTGTTCCCACTTTCATTTTTACAATATTTTTATTTATTTAAATTCTAAAAAAATGAATTTTTTTTTTGTTCTTGTTTCCACTCATCGCACCCACTTTTATAATGCTTTTGTGTCACTTTAACATAAAGCATCTAGTGAATGAGTTTCTAAAGTGGGCTGATCGAATGAAACCGAAATAAAAATCTCAAAAATAAGCTTTGCGAAACAATCAACTTTTAGAGGCCATAATATTTAATGTAGTTGTCAAAATGACTACTATAATATGTCGTTTGAAGGGGATTTCACACTCTACAATCATTATGGCATCCTTGCCCTTCATGACCACAGTTTATAGGCCAAAAATCCATCATTTTAAGGGATATTCAAGCCTCCTAAATTTGTGTCATTTTTTACTGTCAGATCTTTTCAGTTTTCTTTATTTATTTTAGACTAGAATTTTTTTATAGACCTATAAATAGGCCTCTTACATTATTATTAGTGATTCTATAAATAATATTGATCATTCCAGTTTGCTCTAGTCCTCTTTGCAAGTGGATTCTTGTTGTTTTGGTGATTAGCACGTTGCGCTTGATTAATCTTCAATTTTCATTACGTCACACTTAGACTTTGAAGCCCTGATTTTTAGTTGACCTCCATAAAATTTTGATAGTACTATTATTTTGTTCAGTTTTAATATTTAATTTTTATTATTTCTAATGTTTATCTAAGAATTTAACTTCAAGATGTTAAGGTGGCATTTGGATGTGAAAATTTTTCTCATTTTTCTTTTTTAAATTTTATTTGGTAGAAGTTTGAGTACATAGCTAGCTTTAAAAATGTAGAAAATCTTATTTTCTAAATTTTGGAAAACTTTTGTTATAAAATAGAAAACCTTGTTTTAGATGTTTTCCATTTTAACACATAAGTTTTTTAAATTTTGAAAAACAAAGTTTTCCACATCCTTAAAATATGTCATACACTCAAACTTTCATCAAATAAAATTTAGAAAAGAAAAATGAAAAAATTTTCTACAACTAAACTCCACCTAAGTATTTATACTTATTTTATTTTCAAAAATTTGAAACCCTTTTCGTGGGCGAGTGTTTGGCGGATTGATTTTAGATACAGCTCATAAAAAATGGTATTAGAATTGACTAAAGATTGTGGTGATGTTGTGGTTGGAAGGGGTGTATATGATGAGGTCCAATTATTCTGATTTTTGTCTCAAATAAATTTAGGTACGTATAACATGCAAAACTCAATTTCATGGACATTGGCAAGAGGTAGAGAAAGAAATTATAAATCGATCTAGTTCTTCTATAATGTATTGATAGGAAACGTAAACTATTTGGTTCACATTTCTCTATAAAACTGCATGTATCAAGAAGTCTTCCCAGCTTGTAAAGCAGTTTTGGTTCATGACAGTCCTCGTGAATTATTTTAAAACCCATAACTCAATTTAATCATAATCCCCCAAAAGCAAAAGATAGAAATTCATTAATAGCAAAGCTTTATCTTTAGGATCACAAGGGAACAATTATTCGGGGTTGTAGGGTCTGAATTAATATCATAAAATAGGGAAAATGAAGATGATTATATATATATATATGTGTATGTATGTATGTATGGATCGACAGTATGTGAACTGGCATCAATGACAGGATTAACTAAGTAACATCTCATAAAATGTGGTAATTAACTGGAGTAGGTGTCATGATAAGAACGAAGGCTCCAACCCAAGGGCCAGACTAATGAAGGCGAATTTATTTTCTAACAAACTGAGGAGACTTCAATGTTTTAGGGCCGGTGCTTTCAACTTCGGGTAGAGCAAAAAAAAATGACATCTTATATTTGCAGAGAAAAAAATTAATAATTTAAACAGATTTTTATTGATTAAAAATTATTAGATAATTTAAATTTACTATTAAAGAGAGTTAAAATTTTACTTAAAAAGTTGTGCTAATTTATTTTAACTTAAGTCAGCTTAATTTAGAATATTTTTTTTATTTTTAAGATCTTGTTTTCCTGGAATCAATTTCATTGGAAAGTCAATATTGTTTATTAGGTGTAGTAATCCATTGATTATAAAATTTTATGGCATTATTAATTTTTTGTGAATTTTTTCCTTTTTAATTACTAAATAAATAAAAATTTTAAAAAAATTAATAGCATCATAAGAAATTTTATTTTGAATGGATTATTACACCTACATAATATTAAATTTTAAATAAAACTAGCTTCAGATAAAAATTATAAAAATAAAAATAAGTCATTTTAAAATAAGTTGATTTAAATTAAAACAAATTAGCCTATAGTTGTTATGCAATTCCTAGCCTTAATAAAAGCCTAAATTTTGGATACATTTTTTAACCCTCTCTAACAGTAAACTTTTAGATTAATGCAAGCTGAACTAGGGTCTGTGCATCCTTCGGGAGAAATGAGAAAATTCGTTTGGCACAAACCTTCACTATTACACTTAGAGCTTCTATTGTTCCCCTATTATCACCTGTTGTTGATTGACGAAGATGTTACAAGTCTGAAAGTTGGAGGGCTGTTGACGCCTGAGTTTTAACAAGTCGCAGCAATTTACTGCGCTAATTGGTCCAAAACTGCGGTGAGGAACAAGCGGAAAATGTGTTGTTGGTCTTGAAAAAGTGAAAAACGAAACCAAAACAAGGATACAATATACGAAAATAAACTCTAAAATAGGGAGAGGAAAGACAAGAAATAAACAAAGATTGAAACACTTCTTGTGCTCCGAGCTCAGCGGATAAGCATAAAAGATACCCATAGGATCGATTCGGATTCAAGTAGGTAGCAGTCAGAACACAGACATCCTAGCAATGGCAAAATTACTGCAGGAGTTTTTCAGGTTTTCGTGTGGTAACTACTTTTCTCTCTAATTTTCCTCTGGTCAGGAGTGCTCATCCAATCCGCTCAATCTGTGAAACTGTATAGACCGAATCAAATTAATCCGTTAGCTATGTGAATTTATGCGGGTTATGGTATGGTTTGAGTTTTAAAAATTAAAAATTAATGTATATGTGGTGTGGTTCGGGTTTTAATTTTGAAACCCTGTAAATCCGAACCGAATTGCATATTTAATAATCCCATAGAGACTTTTGTTTGAGGTTGAGGAAAGAATTGATGAGCTTTAATAAATTGAATCAGGTACAAGAGTTTTTTTGTATTTGTTGTTAGTATATTGTATAATATACACATAATGATACACTAATTTGTAATTTATTATTCTCCAACTTTACAGAATTTTTCTAGGTAACTCAGACATCGCTTGTTATTTATGTTGATTGATGATCACTTATTCAATGCATATTTTTTCTATGTAAGCATGTTGTCATATTTAGAAATTTATTGTTCATAACTTTAATTCATTTTAAATGTCTTGTAACTCACATTTAGTGGTTCCATACAAATGAAGTCAAGATCATTACATATAAGAAGCTAAAATATTTTGAAGTAATTTTACACTCTAATCAAACATGAACTTTAGCAACCTTGTATGACAGGAGTTTTGAACTACATATATTATATTTGTATTTTGTAACAAAAAGTCTACTTTGTGCTTGTGATGTTTTAAAGTATGGAATTATTGATTTTTCGTAGAACTATTTAGTTTTAAGAACAATGTATTAACATTAAGACAAGTGTTTTGAAATAGCTTAAATTGTTTTACACGATAAACAAGTTAAAACCGGTCAAACTGAACTGCACCGAACTGTATTCTATGCGGTTTGGGTTTTAATTGGAGTTTTGTGATAAGTTGTGCGGTTTGGTTTTATATTATGTAACCCGGTTACTCATACGGTGCGGTTTGAATTTAGAATGAACCAGGTCAAACTTGTACCGTGAACACCCCTACCTTCAATATCTTATGATTCTTTATACTTGTAATGCTTCTAAATAAAAAATTAAAAATAAAGAAGGAAACACAGAAATCATCTAGATTACTAGTAGGCCATGGGATTGGAAGTCAGCCTGAAAGTGATTGTTAGTTGATTGATGCTCTTGTCCATTAGGCCTTAATAATAAGGGACCAAAGTGAAGAGTTTTGTTAATTATTCAGCTTGACTAACGAATTATTAAGTAATCAAGGTGATAAACTAGTAATACAACACAGATGATTCTTTCTTTCTTGTTTTTTTTTTTAAAAGAAAAAAGCAGCAACGTTCTCCGGAAAAAAAAAAAAACGATGCATGAATTTGGCTTGTATAATTAACTCAACACTTTAGCCTTGGAAATAATGGTCCAATCCTCTGCTTTTATATATAATAATAATATAGGTTTATTAGGCAAATTAATGGCTTTGCTACGGTGACTTGGAGTCAAAACCCAACTACTCGACAGTCTTGAAAATCGCTAGCTGGATACAGCGAGATCCTGCAACATCTTTAGAAAAAACGGGAAACTTACAATTACATTTAAATATGCTTTAACTTACACTTTATTCTTTCTATTTTTTAAAATATATATTTTATTTCATGTATTTTTTACATTAGTTGATAACAATTTTTAAAATTATATTTAAATTATATGATAGCCATCCTCTAGTAGCTTCAATCTATTTAATATTCTTTTATAGTTAATAGCAATTTTAAATTATCAGTTTTTTTTTGTAAATATATTGTAAATATATTTTTCTCCATGTTAATACATATTAGCATTTTTCAAATTTCTGTTAACTGTAAAAAAAATATTAAAAATCTTAAAATTACTGAAACATTATTATAGATAATTTAAATTAGGATTTCAAAAGTTGTTGTCAGACATTGTAAAGCAAACTGAAGGTAAAGTGTAGGTTTTTTAAAATAGAGGGGTAAAATATAGGTTAGACCAAACCACATGGGATTTTTGTAATTTTCCCTTAGAAAAAATGCTAACTATAAATTTTTAAGTTATTTTATACTTCATCCATCTCACCAAATGTTGCTTTATTTTGGTTTGGAGATTGAGAAATTGGAAAAAGTTGATGTGTTGCTTCTACTTTTGTCCTTAATTTTTTACACGTAAATCAATAAAATTGAAAAAAATGGATATTAAAAGGATTATTTGAAGGTTCGTATGGTAATTTGGTAAATATAAAAATGTTATAAACATTTGAGATAGAGAAAAATTAGTGAGACAGAGAGACTATTTATTTTTTTTTATATTTATTTTTATTTACGATTTAGCATGTAACATAAGCATAATCTATGTTAAATTTGCGTCATACCACAGTATACAGAGAGAGATATACTATTATACTCTCTCTGCCAAAAAAATTTATTTCATTTGACTCTTTTTTAGTATTTTGATAAAAAATTTATTCATATTATTGTTTGTTAGAAAGAAATTTAAAAAATATATATTTAAAAACTACATATCTTGATTTATCATTTATATATAAAGATTTTTTATTTATATATTAAAATGTTAAAAATAAAAAATATTAGATTAATTCCCAAAAATAAATAGAGCAAAAGTTTTGGGATGGATGAAATAGTAATTAAGAAAATGGGCAAACTGGCTTTCCCAGGGCCAGAATAACAACTAAATCTTGAACTTTCCCTATATTCCCCTTAGCTCTTAACCACTAGGCCAAAAGGCTAAGATATGGTCTTACCATTATGTGTTAAGACAATAAGACACAAAAAATAAAATCAAGAAATATTTTATATGTTTCTATTAAATAGTAATCCCTTCATCCTAAAATTTTTGCTCTATTTGACTGTTTTTAAATTATTTTGTCTTGAATTTATTCATAAAAAATAATTGTTTATTAGAAAAAAAATATAAAAAATAAAATTAAGAACTACAAAGATTTTTTATTTATATATTAAAATATTAAAAATGAAAAATTATAGATGAATTATCAAAAAAAATGGAGCAAACGTTTTTTTGATAAAGGAATATTTTATTTTTGCTATGTATTTAATTTATCAAGTGTGTTTCACATGAGCACTCTCACTACTAAAAACACATGTTTTTCCAACTGCCTTATTTCCAACGGTCAAGCAGTTGGAAATTTTCCAACTGCCAAAACCGTTGGAATGAAGAAAAAATATTTTCCAACTGCCCAGCAGTTGGAAATTTTGATAGAGGTAATTTACGTAGTAGTTATATAATAATTCCAACGGCTTTAGCCGTTGGAAAATGTGGGAATTATATATATAATACTTCCAACAGCTTGAACCGTTGGAAAATGATTAATGGGTTTGTTAGTATGAGGTGAAAATGTTCCAACGGCTATAACCGTTGGAAAAAAACATATGGTATTATTAGTTTGTGAAGTTTCCAACGGCTGAAGCCGTTGGAAAATGTGGGAATTATATATATATAATACTTCCAACGGCTTGAACCGTTGGAAAATGATTAATGGGTTTGTTAGTATCTTATTTGAGTTAGGTGAAAATGTTCCAACAGCTATAACCGTTGGAAAAAAACATATGGATTATTAGTTTGTGAAAATTTTCCAACGTAGCTTAAGCCAGTTGGAAAAAAATAATTATGGTTGCCAGATGTAGTTTCCAACTGCTGACACAGTTGGAAAAAATATATGGATTTAGTGTGAAAATTTTCCAACGGCTTAAGCCGTTGGAAATCTATTTAATGAAACGGTACACTTTGGTCTTTTGTTTCCAACGGCTAAGGCCGTTGGAAATGCTCAATTTAAATCACCCCCTCCAGGCGGTCATCGTCTCCAGAAGCCAAAAGTTCATCTTTCTCGTTTCTCTATTCCTTCTTCACACACTCACACACAGCACCTTCAAATCTTTGATTAAGGGGTGATTCGAGTTCGTAGAGCTGATTTGAGCGTGGATCTGGTATGGTTTTGCAAGATCTGTAGTTAGATTGCATTTTTTTGGAATTTTTTCTCCTATTTTTCGCGGATTTTCGTTGTGAGTTGTATATATTTAATGTGTATTTTTTTTGCTTCTTGTAGCTGATTCGAAGCAATTTGGAGAGATTTGAAGGAAGTTTAGGGTCCGATTTGAGGTTAGTTGGTTAGATACGTTTTTTTAATTTTTTTTCATTTATTATAGTTAAAATCCAGAAATATTTCATGGTATTTTGGGTTGAAAAATGTAAAATGTATGTGATTTGTAGTTGTTGATTGTTGGGTGTTAAGTATTTGGGTTACCCATTATAATTTAACATTTATATCCAAATTTTTGGCTTTTTTATTAATTTCGGGATTAATTAAAAAATAGAAAATAATGGCTTTTAAGGTAATTTATTTATGTAGTATATTTATGTGTCAAAATAGTTACTGTAATTAAAAATATTTAATTTTATATTTTAAGTAAATTGATTAGGTATTATATTTATGTGCAAAATTAGTTAGTAAATTTAAAAATATTAAATAATTAGTTTGAAGTAAATTGTTTAGGTTGTATATTTATGTGTGAAATTAGTTAGTAACATTAAAAATAGTTAGTAATTAGTTTGAACTAATTTGTTTAGGTAGTGTTATTATGAAACTAATTACTTAGTATATTTAAAAATAGGTTAAAATTAGTTGATAGTAAAATGCTGAGGTAATATATTTATGTTTCAAAATTAGTTAGTATATTTAAAAATAATAATTAAATAGTTTGATGTAAATTATTTAGGAACTATTTTTTGGTGTGAAATTAGTCAGTATCTTTAAGCGTAGGAATAATTAGTTGTTAGTGAAATTACTTGATTAGTATATTTTTTAATTAATAAACTTACTGTTTTAAGCACATAGTTTATGTAGTATATTTATGTGATCTGAAATTATTAGTTATTTTTAAAAATCCCAAATCTTTTGTGGATTGTCAATTGTTTAGGTAATACATATTGTATGTTTGTATAATGTTTAATTTGAAGCATTTTTACAATGTTTTCGTAATTGGAATTAATATAAACATACAAAATATGGATATTTAAGTAAGTGTAGTTCATTAAGTTTGACCTTGAATAATAATATATGTCAATAATAATAATAATAGTAATAATATATAATACTTCAAAGAATAATTATTATTGTAAGAGGCGTAGTAAAGTCAGAGTAAGAATAATAATAATTATTATTATTAGTAGTTATTATTTAAATTGATTAATCAAGTACCGAGTAATTATAAAGATATTAAATATATTCAAATAATAATAGATTTAATAATAATAACTAATAATTATAATTAATAATAGTTTATAATATATTATTATTGAAAGAATAAAATTATTATTGTAAAGAGTAAGTAGTTTCCGTAATAGTAATAATAATAATAATGATAATTTTTATTACAGTAATGCATACGAATCCAATAAGAGTAACTAATTATTATAATAATAAGATTATTATATATTATAAGAGTTATAATAGTAATAATAGTAACAATAGTATTAGTAGTAGTAATAATAAAATGTAATAATAATAATGATTATTATAATAATTATACTACTAATCTTAATTCGAATAAGAGTAATAATAATTAATAATAATAATATTTCTTATGAAGAAAATAGTAAAAGTTATGGAGGTTTTTATTTTATTATTATTATTATTATTATTATTATTATTATTATTATTATTATTATTATCATCATTATTATTATTATTATTATTTGCATAATAAATCCAATAAGACTAATAATAATAAATCCAATAACACCAATAATAATAAATCCAATAATATTAATAATAATAATAACAATTATTAATAATATTATTATAATATTAACAGTAGTATGTAGTAGTAGTACTAGAGGTAGTAGTAATAATAATTACTATTATTATAACTATAGTAAGAATTAAATCCGATAAGAGTAATAATAATTATTATAGTAAGTATTGTATTAACAGTTTAGTAACAGTAGTACTATGTATCTCAGTAATAGTAGTAATAGTAATTATAATTACTAATTATAGTAAGATGAATCCAATTCGATTATTATATAATTATGTAATTATTATAATTCTCAATAATAAATTGAATAAGAGTCATCATTATTCTAATACAAATAATGAAAATATATAATAATTGAAAGAATAAATATTGTTGCTTAAGAGTTGCTAAAAGTAAATAGTTCAATACGTAAGTTAGTAGTAAGTAATAGTAATTAAGTGAAATATTATAAAATTAGTTAATATGTAATAGTAATTCATGCGATTCGTGGATTTAATTTTTTTTATATGATTTAATTTACGAAATTAATTTTATGTGTTCATGCTTTCGTAAATGTCATGAAGGTAAATATATAATTTCCGGAGGTTGGCCTCTATGGATCAAGAACATAGTTGGATGTATAATAGTTGTTACTTACCTGGTCGAGTTGGGTACAAAGAGGAGTGGGAGATAGGGGTTCAGCAGTTTATAACATTTGCCTGTAGTAACCCAGGTCACATGGATGGAAACAAAATACGTTGCCCGTGTAGGAGATGTAAAAATGTGAGGTTTAAGGATTGTGATGACGTTAGAGTTCATCTATACAAATGGGGTTTCATGCCTTATTACACTAACTGGACAGCTCATGGTGAGCCATTTAATGAATCTCCGCATCAGCCTTTTGATAATTGTGATTGGTATGACAATGCTGAGTACAGTTCAAGGTCAAACCCATATGCTCGAATGATATTTGATGCAGCGGGACCAAGTGCACATCAGAATTTCACTGAAGTGGATCAAGAACCTAATGAAGGTTTTAAACAATTTTCTGATTACTGTACTCCGCTAGTACACCTCTGTGGGATGGATGTGAGAAGCATTCTGAGCTTTCTGCTGTAGTTTGTTTGTTAAACCTTAAAGCAGAATATCATATACCAAGAGGGTGTTATGATGTTATCGTGGCCTTGATGAAAGAGACACAGCCAAGTGATAGCAAGATGCCATCCAATTGGTATGAGACGAAGAAATTAGTTTCACAACTAGGTCTTGCCCATCTGAAAATTGATGCTTGTGTTAACGACTACATGTTGTTTTGGAATAATGATGAAGATGGTTCATAATGCAAGTTTTGTGGTGAATCTCGGTTTAAGCAGAGAAAACCTGGGCGGGGTAAGGATAGAGCAAGAAAGACTATGCACTATTTACCACTCACTCCTCGCCTTTAGCGACTATGCTTCACTTTCAACTGCGGAGCACATGAGGTGGCACAGTGAGCATCGATCCGACCCAAATGTTTTAAAACATCCTTCAGATGGGGAAGCATGGAAACATTTTGATTCCACGAACCCGTTCTTTGCGGCGAATGCCCGTAACGTTCGTCTTGGAGTTTGTTCTGATGGCTTTGTGCCTTTTGGGAACTCTGGAAAACAGTACTCATGTTAGCCTGTCATTGTTACTCCGTATAATTTGCCTCCTTGGATGTGTATGAAGAAACCATATATGTTTTTTACTGCATTGATACCTGGGCCTCGATCCCCACGTCAGAATATTGATGTGTATTTACAACCTCTTATTCATGAATTGAAGCAACTATGGGAGGATGGGGTCGAAACATGGGATGTTTCACTGAAATAAAATTTTCAGCTCCGAGCTTCAGTTTTGTGGACCATAAATGACTTCCCGGCTTATGGGATGTTGTCTGGATGGATGACTCATGAGAGGTTATCATGCCCTATTTGCATGGATGCTACTAAAGCCTTCCAACTTGAGCACGGGAGGAAGACTTCATTCTTTGATTGTCATCGGCAATTTCTCGAGTTGGATCACCCATATAGACGAAACAGAGTCGCCTTTAAGAAAGGAAAAGTTTAGAAATCGTTGCCTCCTGAGCATCTACCGCCTGAGACAATATTTGAACGTATTTCACATTTGCCATCTGTAGTTCACAATGGACAGGTTGTAACCATACCAGCCTATGGCAGAACTCATAACTTGACTAAACGGAGTATTTTCTGGGAGTTGCCGTATTGGAAGAGTAATTTAATCCGCCATAATTTGGATGTTATGCATATAGAGAAGAATGTTTTTGACAATATATGGAATACAGTGATGGATGTGTCCAATAAAACTAAGGACAACGTGAAGGCTCGTAAGGACCTTGAAATTCTGTGCAGTCGCTCAGAGCTAAATGTAATTCCTCAAGGCGACGGTCGAGCATTTAAACCCAAAGCCACTTTTGTATTAAACAGACATCAGAGATCTGATGTCCTGAATTGGGTTAAAACACTTAGACTCTTAGACGGCTATGCATCAAATCTTGGGAGGTGTGTTGACAATAATGTAAGTCAGATGTCTGGTATGAAAAGCCATGATTGTCATGTAATGATGCAGAGGCTCCTCCCAATTGCACTTCAAGCAATTCCGAAAAATATTTGGAAACTGTTGACCGAGTTAAGCCAATTCTTCCGAGATTTATGCTCTCCAGAGTTAGATGTGAATCACATGGTCGAGTTGGAAGCCAATATTCCTGTCATACTTTGTAAGTTGGAAAGAATTTTTCCACCGGGTTTTTTTGATTCGATGGAACATTTGCCGATGCACCTACCTTACGAAGCAAGGGTTGAAGGGCCCGTTCAATATAGGTGGATGTACAAATTTGAGCGTTGTATGCATGACCTCAAAATGAAAGTATCAAATAAGGCTCATGTTGAGGGTTCAATTTGTGAAGCATATCTAATTGAGGAGACCTCAACATTTTGCTCTCACTATTTTGAATCCCATATTCCACATACGGCAACTAGAGTACCTTGTAATGATGATGGCGGAGAAGGACCATATGATGAATCGGTGTGGTCGATCTTTAGATACCCGGGGCGGCCATATGGTGTATCAAGATATCGATATCTTTATGACAATGAATTGAGGGTCGCATCTGCATATGTGTTACTAAATTGTAAGGAGGTGAAGCCGTACCTCGAGTAAGTCAAATAAGACCTATTTTTTTTAGCCAACTCTATCAAATACTACTACTTTTCTTGTTTTATACTAAACTAATGAAGTTTATGCTCCATGGCCCTCTTTCTATATATTGTAGTTTGTTTGTTGATGAAGTGCGTACGCATCAACCCAATATACAGATGTCAGACATGGATGTCTACATTGAGAATAGCTTTGAGACATGGCTTAGAAACTATATAAGTTTTCTACACTTAAACTTACCCCATATTATGCATTTTGAAGGGTAACACATATTCATAGTATCGCAATGTGTAACTAGGTGAATGATGTGCGTAACACTATCACGGACCGCTTCCTGTGGGATGTTGCATGCGGGCCTTCACGTCGTGTTGAGAGTTGGCCTGTTTACTTCATAAATGGGTACAAGTTCCACATTAGCGACTGGGGTCGCGACAAAGCAACATTTAACAGTGGAGTATGTATAAGGACTTCAGGAGCAAGTGAAGTTGAATGTGATTTTTATGGGGTGTTAGAAGAAATCATTCAGCTTGAATATCCTGGCTGGCCACACAAAAAAGTTGTATTGTTTTGGTGTGCTTGGTTTGACCCTACATCAGAGCGTGGCACTCGGGTTCATAAGCAATATGGTATAGTTGAGGTCCGTGATGGGTGCCGATATGGGAAATTTGACCCATTCATTCTTGCATCCCAAGCAGATCAAGTGTACTACACCCCGTACCCAACAAAGTCACGTGACAAAATGGGTTGGTTAGCGGTTTTGAAAATAAAACCTAGACGCATCGTTCATACTAATGTAAATGATGTCGAAGATGCATTTCAGGAAGAATTATTGCCCGGTGTGAACACGTCTGTCATTATTATGGATGACCCAATCGACAATTTAGCTGAAACATGCGTATGGGAAGCAGTTGAGGAAGACATGGCAATCAGGGAAGAAACTTTGCAACATGACGATGAATCTGACAATGAGGAGTCCCTTGAAGGAAGTGATGAAGAAAACGAGTTTGAATCTGGGGATACTGATAGTGGCGAATCAGAGACAGAAACTGAGGACGATGTAGTCCATTGACTCGATGTAAACATTTTAACTGCCTAGTTATAGTGTGAACGTGGAATATCTTTCAATATATATGTAAATACTAACTCGAACTTTTTAGTTTTGCGGGCAAAATTAATTAGCAAGCTTTTTTTCATAACCAATATGTTTGTTTTGTAAACTGCTGTAAGGGTTTTTAAAATAATGTAGATGTCACGTAAAGGAGATGCGACGTATACACGTCGGCCAGGGAAAGGCCTATTTCAGCAGATGAAAGAAGCATTAGCAGAACCAATAGCTCGACATGAAAGGGCAGGCCAATCGCATTCCCATTATTCAGATGCACAGCCCTCAGCAGAACCAACAAATGTTCCAGATACTCACCCTGGCACAGGTGATATCCGCGGTGCTTCTGTCGGGCGTAGTGCTACTCGATATACTCCGGCCCCAGTTGTTTCACCCGATGGTGGGAATTTTATTGGTCAGTCAGCGGTATCCCAAGGCCAGATTCAGGCACGCTTACGGATAAGACCTCACGGAAACACGTAAGTATTGCAGCATTTTCAACCATAATTGTTAAATTAACATCGATTATGTGAATTCGGAGTAAAATAATAATATGTATTGTCTCAAAACATGCAGTTCATGTAGCTTCCTTCCATCGAGAGCAACACGGATGGTGACTAGATGCTTTACCACACACTTCAAGGGACATCATGACTGGACGAGCGCAAGCATGGCAGATATTCAAGCGTGGTGGCGCGTATTTGAGGTTTGCACTGTCTTCGCACTATTTGAACTTTATCAACCATGTAGTCAACAATGCGATGCAAGAATTTTTTTTTATAACGTGTAGGGATTGTATGAATGGGATTCGGCTGACCATAATGAGGTCTATCGCGTTTGGCATATGATGGCGGCGAGTCATTACCGATACACATTGGGTGACATCCGGCGGGAGAAAAATCCGAAAAAACGGCGAGCAAGGGCATCTTTTATGACCGACGCACAGTATGCAGAATTTGAGGAATGGTGGGCGTAAAAGGACAATCTCATGAATAGTGCTGGTGAAAAGACAAATCCGAGCTTGCATCATAGCTTTTCCTTCCATCACGACAACCAGGGGGGGGGGGTTGGTCACTAATCTCACCACCAGTACTTCAGGGGACAAAAGAATCCATTACACTGACGACGCCCGTTCACGCCCCTCCCATTCTCCTCTTGCTGCTCCACTGTGTACCCGCTCCCGTTTCCCTTTTTACAGCGAGTTTTCCCTCAGAGCCTCTCCGTTCGTCCTATGCGCTGGTGTAACCCTAGCAGATCTTCATACTGCGTGGTGTGCTTGGTATTTGTGAGTTTAGATTCTTGTTAGACATTTCAACAAACCCTTTTATAAAAAACTATTTCACAATTTCACACCTTTAGCATCTATCATCTATGTTGGATCTATAGATCCGCTATATAGTTTTTTTAAATATTAACGTGCAGGGATTATGTGAGTGGGATCCAGCTGACTATAATGAGGTCTATCGTGTTTGGCATATGATGACAGCTAATTATTACTGATCGACGCTGGGTGACATCTGCTGTGAGAAAATCTTGTAAAACGGTGAGCAATGGCATCCTTTATGACCGACGCACAGTATGCAGAATTTGAGGAATGGTGGGCGTCGACGGAGTTTCTCGAGAAAAGTGCAAAGGGGAAGACAATACGATCTTCATCATCGCAGTCATCTAACTCAACAGGAGCAGCAAGTGCTACTTATGCAGGAGGTTCGGTTTCAATAACTGAACACCGAGAACGAATGGTAAAATTATGGTAAACTGTAACCTTAAATTCAACTTATTTACTTTGTAAAAAGATTAATGTTAGGACGTTTCCAATGTAGCGTGAAAAAGATCCGGAGAAAAGGGACCCTGGCTTGTTCAAGGTGATGCAGCAAACTTTCAAGAAAAAAAGCGGGGAATACGTTAACAGGCGCACTGAAGAAGTTGCGGTAATTATCATGCTATAGAATTACAGCCATAATTTCTGATCTTAATACTAATAACTTATCGTTACTCTTTATGTAGACAATAATAAATGCTGAGATTAAGGAAGCAACGCAGCAGCCGGATGAGGATGGTGGCGCACCTGACATAGATGAGGTTGCGATTATTAGTGCAGCTGCGGGGGCAGGAAAAAAGGCCGTGTATTTGGACTTGGATCAGAACAACATGTTGTGCCTGGACGACGACGACCAGCGCTTACGCATGCTGGCCATGTTGATGTCACACAGACTCCGAAGTTCACTCAACAAGTACAGCAAGTCGTAGCAGAGCAAACTGCACAACAAGCATCACATTATGAGTGGAAGCTAGAGCGTCTGAAGAGGAGACAACGGATTGAGCTCGAGTACATATGTAACTCAATTGGCATTCCACTGCCCGCGCCTCCTACAGATGATGATGATGATGACTCGGGATCGGATTAAGAATATATCAGGTATATCATGCTACTATGTGTGTTTATTAAATAACAAGCAAACATTTAGTTGGAGAATGAAACCATGTAATTTCTACTATAAATGCTTATGTGTGGATTTAGTTAGTACATTTATATAATGACGTAGTAATTTGAATTGTTAATGTTTTTATGTCGTTTAATATATATTGTTATGTAATTGTAGAAAAAAATTTGACTACAGTACTAATAATTATCTAGAATATAATAGGTTAACGTTTAAAGCAAGCAATCAATTCAAATGAACAGTGCAATGAATGAAAAAATAATTCGAAACGGAAAGTAAAAATGGCAAAAAAAAGGGCAACTTTTTCCAACTGCTTTTTCCAACTGCCCCCAGGAAATTTTCCAACTGCTCAGGGCAGTTGGAAATTTTAAAAAAAAAAATGAAAAAAAAAAAAAAAAAAATAAAGCAGTTAGAAATTCTCCAACTGCTTGTTTTCCAACTGCTAAAACTTGGGCCGTTGGAAGAAAAATTTCCAACGAATGGATTTCCAACTGCCTCATTTCCAACTGCTGACAATTGAAAACATAAAATTTCCAACTGTCAGCAGTTGGAAATGGCAGTTGGAAATTAAGGTTTTTTTAGTAGTATCTTCCTTGGCCCAATAAGAAATGACACGTAATAACGTGACTGGGTTAAACTTGCATAAGACTATCTCGCTCATATATTTCATAATATCGAAATTGGTGAATAATATATAATCACTATCTAAAACTAAAATATTTAGATGATTCTTCTTAATAGTAATACTTTTGTTATCGCCAAATAAAAATAATCAATCGATAATCCATTTTTCAATGGAAATAGTTCTGTCTTTTTTAAATTCCTTCTAACTAAGAGCCGTTCTTATAGATTTTTTTACGACCCTTTAATAAAGTCCCGAAAGTTTGACAAAATGTTTTTCTTTCCTTTCCTTAGGAACATACATAAAAAACCTATAAATAAAGGCATGTACATGAAAGAAAATTCTATTTAATTTTTTATTTTAAAATAAGATATTAACATTCTCTAACCTACAAAATCGATATCACATGCAGTTTTATCACATGCAGTTTTATTTACCAGTAATATCTAACGATATAATTATAAAATTAGAAGCAACATATACCATGCCAAAATCGGTATTAAAAACTTTCTTTAATGGCGCATGTTTATTATAACATATTGCTACATGTAATATACTTTATTTTTTATATGTGGACACGTACGCAGCCATGTAAGAAACGACTCAAAATGAAAACAACAAACATTTATTATTACTTTTTTTTAAAGAATTCCTTGATTAATTTTATAGATAATGATTTTTATTTTAATGTAAATTCTTGTTAATTTATAGTACCCAGTTTATTTTAATTTAAGTTAATTTGATAAAAAAAAAATGGCTTACTTATATTTTGACTTTTTTTCTGACAGAATAAATTTTATTTGAAATTTAATATTATGAAAGTTCAATAGTTTATTGAAATTAAATTTTTTTGAATTTTAATTTTTTAGATATTAAAAAATTTATAAAAATAATAACAACATAAAAAAATTATTTTTAATAAATTACTGTATCTACATAATATTAATTTTTAAATAAAATCGGTTCTGTATAAAAGAGATGTTAAAATAAAAATAAGAGCTATTTTAAATAATTAAGTTTTGGTGTTTTCTTTTCAAATCGGAATAGATAAGTAAATTAAAAATGGCATCTAAAGTGTGAAAATTGAGCCACATGTTTGCTGTCTAAAAAGAAAGGGGACGTCCGTCACATGGTTTGTGGTTGGGTCACAACATAATTATTGCTCAACTTGAGGCGACTGAGAATCATGTCGTGAATCGATCAAGTGGCAGTCAGAAGTCAGAACCTTGTTCGCAATTGGTTGTTCACAAACAACAAACGGAACATGATCAGAATTATTAATTAGTCACTAAATACTTCTAAATGGCTATATTAACAGACATTTAGAATTGTAACTTCGGGCTATATATCTAAAAATAGGAAATCAGTACCATTGATTAGCTCCACAGTTTGGGTCAAGGGAATCTAATTGTCGCATGTGAATTGCACTTGACGACGAACTTAATTATTCAAATCGTATTTTGAAAGTTGCTTATTTATTTATTTGGTGTATCGTGAAGGGAATATGTGTGAGTCTGACATTATACAACTCAGACGATAATAGCTAGAGCCCACAAGAAGTCCCTGAACTAATATAAATCTGACTTTTTGGACCCTGAACTAAAATGGGTTTCCAAATAAACCTTGAAGTATCAAAGTTGTGGACAATCGGCCCCTAAACGGGCCTATGAAGACGATGATTGTTGTAGATCGAGTGGGTTTTGCTTTTGCATTCGCCTGAGATATGTAACAAGAGCCCAAATATTTTCATACCCCACCATCTCAAATTTTTGCTCCAGTTAAAATTTTTTTTATTTAAGTTTAACTTAAATTTATTTATATTATTATTTGTAAAAATATTTTTAAAAAAAATTATTTAAAAACTAGAAGAATTATAGTTTTCACATAGAATTTCTAAAATTTTTTATAAAATAATAATATAAATAAATTTAAGTCAAATTTAAGTAAAAAACTAAAATAGAGTAAAAATTTGGGATGAAGAGAGTAATTTATAATGTGACCAAAAAGCCTAGTTGGGCACCATTTTAATAGTTTAGAGTTTATTTCAAACCTGATTTTAATTCAAAGGCCAAAAAGTCGTCAATAATTTGAAATTTTTCGCTGTGGAAAACCCTTTGGGTCGTCGAGAAAATGCTTGTGGCTCATGAGAAAGTAAGGAAAGTGAATACAAGTAAACTAGAACGCAAGCCTATGCATTGAGGCAGGATCATGTATATGTAAATTTCAAAGATTTTTCTGTAACTGGTGGCAGAAAAAGGCGGCTCATTCTGTAGGTAATTAATAGAGAATCTTGCAAATGCCCATAGATTGATATAATCGAAGTGCTTCACAGGTTGGAAACAAAATCAGAAAATGGGGAATACTTTTGGGAGCTTCATGAATCTCAAATTAATTTTTCATGGGCACCTAGCACATGTTTGAGTTTCGTATTTTACCGAGAATTGTCTGAAAGGTAATAATATGTGATAACGTTAAAAATATAATAAAAGATACTACTATTATTATTTCTAGTAAATCAGTGGTCGATTGTCTAGTGATATAGTTTGAGGACCAAAAAGGCTAAGGGATAGATTTGAGGAATTGAAAGTGGACTTTTCCAAAACTAGCAGATTTAGGCAACTTAAAACCATACTCTTCATCCCACATTTTTTATAATATTTATTATTTTGGGTGTAAAGCTTTTTACACTATTTTCATAGTTAGAAATTTTTTATATTCAATTTTACGCTGCTACCCATGTTTTCAACTCATTTCAGAATTATAACATTATTCCCTAATTTTGTAAAAATATTACAATTCAGTATCACATCTTAATCTCTGTACCGTATCCAAATATATCAAACAACATAGGGATGAAGGAAATATCTCTTAACGGGCAAAAATAAAAAAGTGATAACTAGATAACTATCGTTGCTATATAAAAGCTTATTTTACTTTTGTGTTTAAGTTCTAAAAATTTTCATTTTTCTAAATAGGTCATAAAACTTTACTGAGGTAGTAATACGTAGTCCTAACTTTACTAAAAGATTATTATTCAGTAGGAGTTTGATTTAAAGAAACAAAAACTGATAATTTAAATAATTTATTAATTATAAAAAAATATTGTAAATTTTAAATTTATTAGAAAAAATTTATTGAAAAATTTAAGTTAGAATATAAAATAAATTGATGTCAGAAAATGAACAATTTTAGGAATAATTATATGCATAGGTGCAAAATTTTAATTGTGGAAAATTTTAGGGATAAATGTTCATTTAGTTACAAAGTTTCAGAATTCATTTAGAAAAGTTTTAGGACAAAGCAAACTCATGTCATATCATCATATTTACGAAGTAGTGGTTTAGGCAACATAAGCCTATCTCTCTCCTTGCCACCTAGTCTAGGTGGCAATAGGGACACACAGATCTGACAATAGCCAGAGTTCAAAAACCCTTCTCGCTCATCCAATCCCAAATAATCTGATTGAATGTTGGTCCAATTACGTTTAAGTCTAAAAAAAATCAAACATTTTCCTTGTCTCATATACTATATGAATACTTCATCAAAACGTGTACTTATATGCTAGATTTTGAATAATAAAAAAAAATTATCCCCACCACTTAATCCATTAAATTTGAAATATATAAAGTAATCTTACACATTACACACATAAAAATTTAGGGAAAGTTATAAAAACCCCTTCTGACATTTGGCCTAACCTGCATTTATTCTCTTCTATTTTAGAAAATTTACACTTTATTTCTTAAAGTAGTCAAATCAGTCAAATTTACTGCTATATAACTACGTCAAATGCCATGATTCCATATAAGATTTGCAAATTATATAAATCAAACATAATATTCATTTCATGCTTGTTAACACCAAATTTCATCCGACTATTGAAAAAAATATAAAAAAAATTTAAAAAAAACTTTTAAATTAATTGTTATTAATTAATTAATTAATTAAAAAAAAAAGAAAAAAAAACGAGAAAAAAAATTAAATTAAATAGTTTAGGGGGGGCATTTTTGTTTGGTAAGGTTAGATGGTGAATTTATATATATATATGTAAAATATAAAAGGGGAAGTTTTTTTTTTTTAAGAATTGACAAAAATAAGAAGTTTGGGGTGAATCTGACAAAATTGAGAAGTTTGGGAAAAATCTGTCGAAATCTGATAATTTTTCGCATGATTTTTGGGCCAAATTGACAGAACAGACAAATTTGGGTCAATCAGTAATTTCGTGAAAAAACTGGGACCAGACTAGTAGTCAATGAAAGCTGAAAGACTAAACCTGTCATTTTGACCAAATTATGAGATAAATCTGTTTTTAATTAAATTTCAAATATTTTTTAATCAAAGGAATCCAATGCTCCTCCCCCTATAAATAGGGGTCCAAACCTACAAAAAAAGGACAGATTAGTAAGATTAGAGCTCCTAACTAAAAAAAAGTGAAAACTGTAGCAACAGTCCCTGGTCATTTCTCCTACACTCAAACAAATCCTGGACTTCTGCTCGACCGGTTTTCATCCGTTACCTTTTTTTTTTCTTCCTTTTCGTCCGAATGCCGTTTCCCACGCTAGCACCTCGTTCTCCGACACCGTCTCCCCGCCTCCTCCGCCGTCACCCTTGTTCGTTGCCGTTTTTCCTTCCCCGTCGCGACGCTGCCTTCCTCTCCTTTCTCCTCCTCCCTCCTCGCCACCTTGCCTGCACACCGTTGCCGCCCTAGCCCCTGTCGCCGCCAAGGCCAGCCAAGGCAGTCTCCCTCTCTATCGTCACCGAAAAACTGGGAATCGGAGACAAAACCGTTTTGTGACCCGCAACCCGACCCGTTTCCGTCCGGTTTCAACCTAGTTAACTCCAGTTTCGGTATAACTCTCCTTTAGCCCTTCTAATTTTCTGTTGTGCTCATATAAGTCACTAACTTTCTTGTTCTTGCAGATATGCCATTAACATCTAACTTTTGGTGTTTATTTTTTTATTTCTTTTTTTATTTTTCTTGTTATTTTTTTTATGGAAGGTTATACCTCCTAATTTTATGTGGATGACCAAACACCCTACCTTATTAATTTTTTTTTATTTCTTTTATTTATTATCATTTTATTTGTTTTACGTTGATTTACGTTGATGGCTAAGCGCCCCACTTTCTTTATTTATTTACTTTTCTTAATTTATTTACTTTATGCACTTTATTCTTTTTATGTGGATGGCTAAACGCCCCACTTTCTTTACTTATTTACTTTTCTGCATTTCTTTACTTTATGCACTTTCATTTTTTATGTGGATGGCTAAACGCCCCACTTTCTTTATTTATTTACTTTTCTGTATTTATTTACCTTATGCACTTTCATTTTTTACATGAATGACTAAATGGCACACTTTCTTTATTTATTTACTTTTCTGTATTTATTTACTTTATGTACTTTATTTTTTTTAAGTGGACGGCCAAGCACCCCATTTTTTTATTTATTTACTTTTCTACCTTTTATTTATTTATTTCTTTATTTTTATGCACTTTATTTTTGTGTGGACGGCCAAGCCCCCCACTTTTCTTTCTTTATTTATTTTTCTGCACTTTATTTGTTTATTTTTTTATTCACTTTCTACACTTTATTTATTTATTTTTCTGCATTTTATTTTTACGTGGATGGTTAAGTGTCCCACGTTATTTATTTACCTTTTTTATTTACTTTTTTATAATTTATTTTTCTTTATGTGGATAATTTACCTTACTTAATTTATTTATTTATCATTTTTTTATGACTGGTCAAGAGCCCATCTTACTTCTTTATTTTATTATTTTTTTATTATTATAACCAAGCCCCCCTGTCCTTTATTTTTTTTCATCATTTTAAACATTATTTGAAATATTAAGACACTTTTTTTATTTCCTTTAAATAACAAAAGTTAACCTTTTATTCCTTTTATCAAAAATAAAATTAAAAAAATCATAACTAGACAATTCAACAAAAATCAATGGTTTTGAATAAGTATATTTTTAGATCTATGGATTAGAAAATTACTTTAAAAAAAATATCTTTAGAAAAAAAAAAGAAAAAAAATTTAAAAAAAATAATAAAAAGGAAAATAATATTAAGATCATTAAAAATCCATATTCGGATAATTCGGCAGAATTTATGATATGGATTAATAATTAATTAAAATATTCAATAATAAATAAAAATTAAATTTCCATTAAATTCCATATCCGGGTGATTCGATAGGATCCATGGTTTGGAAAATATCAAATTTATAATAAAAAAATGAATAATAATCAAGTACCAAAATTAAAAATTCATATTCGGATAATTCGACAGAATTTATGATATAGATTAATAATTAATTAAAATATTCAATAATAAATAAAAATTAAATTTTCATTAAATTCCATATCTGTGTGATTTGATAGAATCCATAGTTCGGAAATATTAAATTTATTATAAAATTATTATAAAAAATCAAGTATCAAAAAATTTAAAATTTCCATATCTGTTTGATCTGATAAGATTCATGGTTTGGAATTAAATTAAATAAAATTCATTAAAATTATTCTCAATCAAAGATTAGATCAAGAAATAAATAGTTAGGAAAAGATAACAACTGAACCCCATGGTACCAATTTTCGGGCGCTTTAATAAGGTTATTTTAGCGTAACCAACTCACGATCTTAGAATCTCTCGCAGACCATAACATGTATCCAATCGACCTAGGTAAACCGATTGGTGGCGACTCCTAAAAAATCACATTGCTACAATGCTACCTCAATCCAATTTCTCTAAATATATAATATATTTCTACTAAATTATATATTCTTGAATAATTTCTGTCTTTATAAATTTACTAATAATTTCTAGATCTATAGTATATTTCCATATTTATAAACCAATATTTAATGCTTGTGCTTAACATTAATATTTATTTGTTTAACATTTTATTCATTTTTCAATTAATTCAAATAGAGTTGT
The DNA here is from genome assembly GCA_005392925.1 of Aquilaria sinensis. Lineage (NCBI taxonomy): Eukaryota > Viridiplantae > Streptophyta > Magnoliopsida > Malvales > Thymelaeaceae > Aquilaria > Aquilaria sinensis. Next base: position 162,493 of record SMDT01000279.1, on the reverse strand, counting down.
ATCATCTCTTAGGACAAATATCTGTTATCTAATCTCATTTTATTTTGAAAACTAATTTTCACCACATGAAAGAAATATACACATTCTATGATTTTTTAGCAACACATAATATAAATAATATATTAATTTAAGCACATTATTAATTGTGTAACATTATATCATTTATTAAATACATTTTTTAGCAAATGGTAATTAATGTTTTGTAACTTGTTACCCTATCCAATGAAAAATTTTATAAGTTATACTTATTTTTTACAAAAAAAAAATTAAAGGTAAAAAATTCATAAAATATATTACTTCAATAAATGTGAAATTTAGTTGTGTATTCAACAAATGTATTATGCACATACTATTTTTTAATTACTATTTAGTTGTGTATTCAATGAGCTTGAAGTTTTTGCTTCCTATAGAAGACCTCAAGCAGATCTCTAGTTCAAGTTATAAACTGGATTATCAAGAAGTTATTATCAGCCTTTTGAATATAAGATTGGAATGTTGGGTGAAAATTGATTGTGGATATAATTGATGGAGCAAGGTGTAAGGCAGAGGCAAAACCAAGATTACCAATATTTATAGGATACAATTGGTGGAGCAAGAGGGAAAAGGGAGCTAAAACCAAAATTGACACATTTTCAAGAAAAAAAATTTCAAGAAAAGGGCAAAAAAATAAAAAATAAATATCCACCATGAATTTTCACTCAATATTCCAATTTTTATGCTTAGAAGGTTGATGATGGCTTCTTTAATTATCCAATTTATGGCTCAAACTGATAATCTATTTTGAGGTTTTCTACGGGGAACAAAAGTCTTGAACTTATTGAATACATAACTAAATAGTAACTAAAAAAAATAAATACATAATACATTCATTGAATGTACAACTAAATTTCACATTTATTAAAGTATTATATTTTAAGAATTTTTTAAATTTTAAATTTTTTGTAAAAAATAAATAAGTATAAATTATTAATTTTTTCATTGGATAGGCTAGAAAATTTCAAAACATTAATCATCATTTGGCTAAAAATTGTACTTAATTAATGATATAATGATACGTATTAAATAATGTGCTTACTTAATAGATTATTTACATTTTGCAATGATAAAAAATTGTAGAATTTGTAGATTTCTTTCATATGGTGAAAATTAGTTTTCAAAATAAATGAGATTAGCTAAAATATATTTATAAAAAAAAATGATACTTCTCTATTTGAACTAATTAAAAAATAAATAAAATGCTAAACAAGTAAATATTAATATTAATCACAATCATTAACTATTGTTTTATAAATATGAAAATATATTATAGATATAGAAATTATTAGTAAACTTACAAAGATATAAATTATTTAGAAATATAAAATTTATTAGAAATATATTATATATTTAGAGAAAATTGATTGGAGGTGGTGTGAAATAAATATTGTTGTTGATTTGTACAATTTGTAAATTTTATTGGGTAATTAAGGCATTTGGCCCACTTGCATAATAGTGAATTTGAATGATGTGACTATTTCAAGAGGCAAAGTGTAGGTTTCTAAAATAAATGGGGGCAGGTGTAGGTTAGGCCAAACGTCAGGGGTTTTTGTAACTTTCCCAAAAATTTGTTATAGATACATATGTTAAAGGGAAAGTTACAAAGGCGCCCCCGTGGTTTGGTCTAATTGCCTCTCTATTTTGAGAAACCTACACTTTGCCCCCTATATTTTTTACACTGCCTAATAACAACTTCTGAAACTGTATTTAAACTATACAATAATCATTTTTCAATAATTTCAATCCCTCCAATATTTTTTTATAGTTAATAGACATTTTAAACTATCAGTTTTTTACTTTATGTAAATGTACTTTTCCACTTATAATTATATATCAATATTTTTTAAAGGTTGGTTGACTGTGAAAAAAATATTAAAAATCTTGAAATTACTAGAACATTATTATCATACAATTTAAATACAGTTTCAGAAGTTGTTATCAGGCAGTGTAAAAAACATAAGAGGCAAAGTATAGGTTTCTCAAAATAGAGGTGGCAATCTGTAGGTTAGACAAACCACAGGGGCATTTTTGTAGTTTTCCCTATGTTAAACAATTAAGATATAGTTTAAATATAAGTAGGTTTTATTAGAGGAACAAATATATTCTAACTCCTTCAAAAAATTATTTTTATAAAGTTCATTTTGTAATAAAAATTTAGTGACAAAAATAAATAAAAATGTGATAATAAGAGAGGTCGCATTTCTCCTTTTCATATATGGATTTTTGGGTAAATTTTAGTGATACTCCTTAACCTTTGAAATCATTTTAGTTCATTAACATATTGAGATTTCTTTTCTGCATCTTAAACCTATTGAAGCTTAATAGTGTTTGTTTCGTTCTGGCCTACTGCTAGATATAATCCATTTAACCGCATGGAAGTTGTCATATAAATGCAGAATATGTGACGAAACCTTGTTAAGAGATGAAACATCGATAATTTAAATTGTTAATCGATTATTCAAAAAGATTATTATACAGTTCAAATCTACTAAAAAGTAATCACAAAATAATTTAAATTAAGATACCAAAAATAAATGTTATATAGTTACTATGAGTAAACAATTTAATCCTAGTAGGATGCCAAAACAAAACATTCCCAAAAGTTTAGGGACTGTGCAAATTCACCTTGACTTTTGACAGTCACATGTAAGGTTGTTAATATTAGAATTCTAACAAGATCATTTTTTATTATATAAGATCGAGATTATAAAATTAGATCGTAAATTATAAGATCTTATTAAAAAATTAAAAAAAATTATAATAAATAATACAGTTTATATAAAAAAATCAATTATATTAGAAACTTAATGAAATTCAACTGTCAAAATGATAATACAACAAAATTATTAGTATCATAGTACAAATAAAACTAGAGCCCTAGTAAAGCATATATCAAAATAACTAATATAATAACCAACACAGGTCTAAAAGAAATTTAATAATAAACATAATTAACATAATAACAGAAAATTTATGATCGTACTTTTGAAGTTTCAAGTTTTATCTTTTGAATGAGGTAGAGATAGGTTTTTTTTTTTTTTACTTTATAATTTAAGTTATATAACCACTAGCTTGTATAGCCCAACTTGGGCAATATGGGTCTAATTACTTAAAATTTCTAATTTAGACTAAAATATAAATGTAACCAACAAAAAATCAATATAAAATAGGATCAATAAAATTAAAAGATCCTACCAATTTTAAAATTATAATAAAAATTTTACTCAATCCTACCATAGTACCAATTATATTATTTTCCTACAAAATTTTATAATATTGGAACTTAGAATCACAGCATCTTATCGGAACTTAGCAACCTTGGTCACACGCAGAGGTTGCGTTGCCAAGTCCCACCACTTTTATCTATAATCTTTTAGTACTTTAATCGCAATTTGGCAAGAAAGTTGCAAGTTGCTCCAGACCAAGGGGCTAAATCTTCCTGGTGGCTGACTGGCTGGCAGTATTACGAAAGAATCACGATATTATGTTTATGTTATATCGTGAGATTTGGCAATTGCCTCTTCATGTTTTCAGTTTTTTTAATTAAAAACAGGAAAGCGTTTTGATAAATTATCGTTGTATTTTCTTTTAGCTCAAAATAAAATACAAGACATTCTAAGGTTTGAAGAGGGAAAAAAGAACAACCTAACGGATGGATATATTCCTTTGCTCTCAAAGAGGCTTGAAACCTCACCCTCAAACTAATAAACAACTCTAACACATTTTAAAGTGTTCATTGAGTCAAACTTACAAGTAATTTTTTTTTTTTAAGAAAAATCACAAAACTTCTCATTCTTAAAATAGTTGTCCATTCCTATTTTAAGGATGGTATTGTTATCCTCTCTGATTTTTTGAAACGTACGGTTACACCACTACCTCTCACTTTGAACTTTTAAGACCTGCTAAATAGCTCTTGGAATGGCAAACAGATAATAGAATTGACCAAAAAAAGCAGCTAGTCAACACAAAATACTATCTTTGGTGTTTTTTTAGAATTAATTAGAAAACATATATAATTGCATTCAGAAAATCGTCATGTTTAGCATTCATATGCATTCGGCAAATCATTAGATTTAATTTTATGTGTTTGTGTTAACATAATTTCTAGTCAACAGTGTTTTTTGTTTGGCATTACAGGAATAGTTAGTAGCTTTTAATGTCCAAAACGAATTGCTGGATCTAATAAATTTCAGAAAACCTGAGAGGATTAACAATGTATTTCTAAAAATAGGAGGATATATATATATATATATATATATTACCCCTACCCTTTTTAATAGGAATAAAATTTGGCTTAAAAACTATTTGACTCAATAGTTTAGCTAGCCTATACTCATAGTTAATGTTGGCCCAAGTGCAACCAAGAGGGGGGGTGAATTGGTTGTTTTAAAAACTTTAGTAAAATCAAAATTTACAACTAAATTACTCAACCAAAGATCAAGAACAAATCAAGTAATGCTAAGCACAAATAAAGCAAGTAAATAAAAGAGGATAAAGGAAAGAGTGCACCGGGATTTATAGAGGTTCAACTCCACCAACCGGAGTCTACGTCCTCTCCTCAAGCTTGCCCACTTGAGATTTCCTCCACTATCTCTTAATCAAGATTACAATTGTGTTTTCTTCAAGGTTCACACCCAACCAATCTCTAGTTTTTTCCAAGGCTCACTAGAAACCACTTCCTAGTTTTCTTCAAGGCTCACTAGAAACCACTCTACACTCAAGAGATTCTAAGACTTGAAATGTTTACAAACTCACAAGCTCACACAATAGCACTCAAGCTAGATATACAAGTGAAAGCACAACTACAATAATGAATTTCTCAAGATAAGCTCTTTTCTCTTGGATTTGATGATGAATCTTTGATCTTATGGCCAAGAGTTATCTCCAAGGTGTTTCTCCATGTATTTATGCTCATTTGGGGGCCAAAGAGACGTTGAAGAACCGTTGGGAAGGTCAGAAATGTCTCCAAGAAAGCAGGTGACCGTTGCTGTCAAATTTGACAGGTTTTGCGTCTGTCGCCCAGTTTCACTCGGGTGAAATATTTTCACTCGGTTGAAAATTCTGTCTGATAACAAAATTCAACGTTTGACTTCCAACGGCTATATTTGTAATTAATGAGCTGTCAGTGCTTTATACACGTGGAATCTGACGTGGCATGAATTTATATTTATTTTTCAAAGATTTTTCGAACCGGAAACTCGCGCGCAGGTCTGGAATCCAAGTTTCACCCGGTTGAAAATTTTTCATTCGAATGATTTTCTTGTCCAGAAATAAAATGCTCTCGGGTGCGAAAACTGAGTCCAGTTTCACCCGGTTGAAAAAATTTCACTCGAATGATTTTCTTGTCCAGAAATAAAATTCTCTCGGGTTCGAAAACTGAGTCCAGTTTCACCCGGTTGAAAAAATTTCACTCGAATGATTTTCTTGTCCAGAGATAAAATTCTCTCGTGTTCAAAAACTGACTCCAGTTTCACTCGGTTGAAAACATTCCACTCGAATGAAAATGAAGTTCCAGGATTTTCTTACTTCCAAACTTTCAAACTTCAATGAATTTTTCTCCAAAATGATTTCTTCCTTCACAAGCAATGCTTGAATCAACATAAATACTTCAAATATACTTATGAAATAATTTTCCTTCCAAATATCAAAACTTTATTAATAAAAGACCAATTTAAATCTTTAGGTAAAGTTTTGAAACACATAAAACAAATATGTTTTGTTATCATCAAAATCAAATAAATGTAAGCCATGAATGGAACAAATCCAACAGTTAATATAAAAAAGATTAAGTACTATACGTTTCAAACTGAAACAAAAGTTAAAATTAAGCTTCATAATATTTGAAAATGATTAATGTACATTTTAAAATTATTGTATTCTAAAATAAATAATGACAAGATCATTTTGAAAAAAAAAAATAGCTTTAAGGATACAGCTAAGTCATGCATCTATATATAATAATTTTTTGTTGTAATTGTTCATCACTAGTTAAGGGTAATAATACTCAATAATTTTTACAACCAGAAAAACATGGTACCATTTAGGTTGAGTATATTACTTTCCCTGAGTTTCAACGTTCAAATTTTATATATGGAAATTTGAAAAATGTTTTATTCACTAAAATCTAACAAATTTATAAAGCTAAGATTGATTCTTTTTCCAATATTTCCTTTAACGCTCCAAATCTGATGGGAGTCTTTCTTGGTTTTTTTTATTTTTCCTTTTGTTTTTCTTATATGTATTAAACTCTAATTTCAAGGACCCGAGCACGTGCTTAATTACTATAGTTTCACAAACGACATGTCTTTTGTGTCCTCTGGATCGATGTTTAAAACAGACCAACCGTAAGTGGAGTGGGTGAGATGATAAGAACGACGGCTCCGACATGAGGGACAAACAAACGAAATGGATTCACGATCTCTTTCAGAGGGGAGCCTTTTTTTTTTATAACCAGTTGAAGACTTTTCAATATTTTAATGGTTTTGTTTTATTTATTTATTTTTTACTTAGAATCATCTGCAGGTAAGTGGAGAGTTTTTGAGTAAGCGAATCTGAGGAGGGGAGATTTAAACCAGGATGACGACAAACGAATGAAATGGATTCATGATCTCTTTCGGTGGGGAGACTTTATACTATAACCAGTCGAAGACTTATCAATGTTTTAACGGTTTTCCTATATTTATTTTTTTGATACTCAGAATTATCTTCAAAATTACAAATAAAGAATTTTTGAATAAGGAAAAAAAAAGAGTAGGAATTCGTACGCGAATAAGAAATGTGAGAGTTATGTCTCTCAGCGAACTAAACTAAGAAGGCGGGACTATATTTACCTTTTTAACATGGGTAAGAAGCAGGCTCACATGTGTCTTTATTTTGCTAGGTTTGCAGGGTAAGAAACAAAAATTTTTCTATTTATTGTTTTTCTGGTGATCCATTATTCTTTTAAAAATTACAAAAAGTAGTAGTAATTCTTTTTGGCTTGTTTCCTCATACTTTTTTATATTTCAGTTTTATTTACTTTTTTACTGTATTTTGAGAAGAAACAATCTTCCTCGTAAATAAATTTTTTTATGACCTTTCATCAAAAAGAAAAAAAATATTTGATTCCTTCCGTCCTTCCATGCGGAGAAAAAGCTCTACCTTGCCCTTGTCTTTTTTGTTTTTAGGGTAATCATTAATCTCTTTGTGGTTTCATTTTCTTGTTCGTTTTTTAAATTATTTACGGAACCGAAAGTTTCTTTGTAGGTAAAACAAATGAGGTCAGATAATGGGCTGACTTTGGGTCAACATTTGATTCTCCCTATATCTTGATAACCACAGCTCCAATGGGCATTGCATAATACCTTGTTCAGGAGTAAAATTCATTCTGGTTTCTCTAACTTTAATGCTTGTTCTTAAAAGGTTACTTACGTCTTTTTATATTATTTTAAAGTCCCATATCTCTTGCATCTTATTAAAGTCTTTTCCATTCATTTTTTCATTATTTCTAATAAAAGTTGATGACGTGATAATATAGATATTGATGTGGTAGTCTAAAATAAAATAAAATATTTCTTTTCATAACAATAAATAATTATACTAAAAAAATTAAAAAAATTCAAGTTAAAATTGACACAAGCACGTAATTTTAACGACTTCAAAAACATTGATTATCTTTAACTTCATCTTCTTCACAAATCCTCTTGTTAAACCCGACAACCACACACTGCGGCACAGCCGACCACCCACCCACTGTCAGCCGATTCATGACACCTGCAACTCCGTCGAGCGTCTTCGACCCCTCCAACCCAATTTGTTTGCTTCGTTCTACTAACCTCTTCCCATTTGAAATCTCTTCAATTTTTTGATGGATTTGGCAAACAAGAAATCACACTCCAAAGTAAGATAGCAAACATGGAAGCAATGAACCTGTCAACCGGGACAGGAAAAGCAAAAATAATACTTCCTCCATTTCACAAAAATTGACAATTTGACTATTTACAATAATTAATTTATAATTTTATTTTTTAAAAAATTTATTATAAAAATATGAATATTTTACATGAAAATAAAACTTTAAATATTATAGTTTCTAAATATCATTTTTTAGAGTTTCTTTAAATACATATTATTATTATAAATATGTTTATATTAAATTTTAGTTTAAAAAAATAAAATAATTAATTAATATAAAATGGAGGGGTAAATGGATTTTCCATATTTTTAGTTAACTGAAATAGATGAGAAGCACCAATCGGATCTATTAATTTTGGAGATGGGGTTTTCTGTTGTTTTTGGAATGTGAGCAATTGAGGCTTGACGGAGGAAGCTTTTTGGGCCGATGATGATGGACCTCGTCAGCGCCGAGTTCCCCGGCTGATACAAATTGCCAAATTGGTACGCACGCACAAATGACTGGCAAATAGCAGGAAGAGGAGTGTTAGGGCAGCAGCTTTCACGGTCGCTCTAACATTCCCCTCTTAATTTTTTTACATGTGCCATTCTTATTTAAGCAAAAAAAAGTAACTTGATAAACCGGTTAACTCAATTTTTTTTACGCCACTTTCCCAATCAAACTCATTTTATCTCTTACCCCATTTCCAGTTACCAGCTTGCCACACCTACCGTCACACCAGCTCCGAACTTCTGCATCTCACGATCGCCTTTCATTTTTCCCTACCTGTTGACCCTCCATCTCAGCCCATGGCTGGTCCGTCAAAGCTCTGCTCCTCGTTGCGTCTTTCGTTTGTTAAATCAAAGCTCATTTTTCAGCTAGCTTGCGGAGGTGAGAGAACCACGGTAAATTCTTTTATTTCCATCAAGCTTCTGAATCTCCTACCTGCAATCATAGTGCTGGTTCTGCTTTGGTTTTGATTTGCCCATGCTTTGTTTTGTTTTTTTTTTTTCTGTTTCTTGCATGTATTCCTCCAAATTGACAGCCCATAGCGTCTCCGGCGGACTTCCGGCCACTGGCTTGACTGCCGTTGGTGAGATATCGGCTACACCGAAGCTTTACTCAGGGTCAACCTCTTCTCGTAGTTCACATTGCGATTTGCTCTGTTTCGCGAATGCTATTTCTAATTCTAACTCCAAATTGGCATAACTCCAAAATATGACTCCATCTTTTATCCATATTTCACTTGAGTCCCAACATTGTTATTTCACTAACTAGGCCACTGAAAAATTCCATGTTATTTTCCTTAGTTATTTCCATGTTTCTAGTAATTATTTGTTGTTAAAATATCTTGCACATTTGGATGATTTATTTTGTTCATTTGGTTTAGTTCTTTCTTTCTAGGTACTTCCCCCAGCAAGTTTACAGGTTTTAATCCAATTCTATTGCTTGATTTTTTTTTTTCATTAGATGCATAGGTGTTTTCTCATCATTTGATTTTGTAGCAAAAAAATGATTCAAGGATATCTTGAAATACCACTATATGTTTTGTGTACTCTTTTTGTGTTTATAAAGCTTATCCAAAATGTGCAGCACTCCTTTGCCGTGAAGAACGAGAACAGTACCTAAACTCCCAGATGAAGTGCCCCTTTAGCACTCCTTAAATAGTATTAATTTATTGTTAATATTATATTAGATTGGATTGATACCTGTTTTACCCGGTTAAAGTTTTATGCATTAAAATTAGTGCCACATATAAAAAAATTAAGAGGAGACTATTGGAGCAACTGTCGAAGCAGTTGCCCCTAGCACTCCTTTTGCAGGAATACAAAAAATTTTCCAGAAGTTACATTGTTCATTCTCAACTTCATTCAAGCAAAAACATTCCTAAATTGGGGCAAGCAAAATTATACCAGTAGCATCTTGTTCATAAATTACACCAACGGAAAAATTTGTCATGGCCAAATAAATCCTAAACCCCAAACCCAATTCATCAAATTTATCAGACAAAAAAATTCAAGGGAGAAAGATGCTAACAAACAAATTCTTAGGAAAAATTAAGGGACAAAAATGCACCAACAAACAAATTCGTCCCAAATTTGGGGCTTTGGTTAAAGAAGAGTCCACAAGATTGTTGAGGCTTTGGGAGGGATCTAAAGATGAGTAGTACGGTGAAAACGTAGGGGAAACGGTACAGGCAGACACAAATCATACTAAGTGAAAACGTAGGTTCGAATAGTCCCTGTGCATGAATCAATTGTTACTGAAGAAGATCTGGCGAAGAAGATTGGACTTTGGCCTAATCAATATTTTAAATCCCTAAAATTATGTGTTTGTGTCAATTTTTTGCTCAAGTTTTTTATTCTTTCAATATAGTTATTTATTGTTATGAAATAGGAGGTCATGTGATATTTTAAACTATCATATTGACTTAAAAGATGCCACATCATCAAGTTTCGTCTGAGATAATGGAAAAATTGATAGAAGGGACTCGGGTGGGATGCACATTAAGAGGTAGAGAATTTTATGATGACACAAAATAAGGTTAATGACCACTTTAGGACATGCGTTAAAGCTAGGGGATCACGAATGTATTTTACTCGCTTGTCTTGTTATTCATCGAACCCAAATCAAATAGTCATTTTCGACCGACATTGGATTTGGATCTTTTGTAACGGACCCCATTATATTTGTTTAGAATTTGATTTTAATTTTTCTATTTTTAGGGTTTATATTCACATAGAACATCTAGTAGATGAACTCCTAGAATGGGCTGATTAAATGAAATTGAAAAAGAAATCCCGAAAATAAGCATAGCACGACTTTCAATTTTAAGAAATCATAATTTTTGATGTAGTTGTCAGAATGATTATTATAATAAGTCATTTTGAAGGGAATTTTACACTCTCTAGATAGGGCTTTGACTCTTTGTGACTGTGTTTTGTGAGTAAAAAATCCATCATTTTGAAGGATATTCGATTCTCCAAAGTTTGTGATATTTTTTACTCCTAGTTATTTTCGGTTTTCCTTATTTATTTTGGACTATGGTTTCTTTGTAGGCTTATAAATAGGTTATTTTACATTATTATTAGTCATTTTGTCAGTAATATTGACCATTCCAGTTTGCTTTAGTCTTCTTTACAAGGGGATTTTCGTTGTTTTTCATGATTAAGTGCACTGCTTGATCAATCTTTGATTCTCACTGCATCATAGGTGGAGCCTATAAAAGGTATGTTGTGATGGGATTTTGAGTATGAGATAAAAATCAATGTAGTAAAGAGGCAAGATGTGAAAATTTTAAAACGGAGAGAGGTCAAGAAAGGGGGAGGAGTAAGATAAGAAGCATTTTGATATTATATTTTGTAATTGTATAAGAGTAAGATATTGAGGTTGTTAGTAGTGTGTAGGGAATCCTTGGTCAAAATTTGCACTCAGGCATACTTGTATTGTAATCTTTATATTTTATCCAAGTAGATTTCTCTTATCCGTAGATGTAGACTAGCTAAAAACTTAACCATGTTGAATTTATTATGTATTTGTCTGATTATGTTTGTTTTCCTGCTGCATATGATGAGTGATTAGGGAATTTTTTTTTCCAACAATTTTAAACCATGGTTTTTAATTCCATACCATACCGGCCGGTACCGCCAATACATACTGGTACCGGAGAGAAAACGGAACGATATGGCTTGAAAACGTTTTAGATTGAATACCGGTTTGTACTGATCTGTACTGGGCATCTTAGTGTACCGGTGACTCAGTTGTTCCGGTTCTCATACAGTACATGCCTTAAGAAAAATAAATAAATAAATAAATAAATAAAAACCTAAGAAACCTAAATTCTCAAATAATTTACGTTTTGCCATTTTCAATTTCAGCTTACAAGAGGCAACAACATGGTTTTTCGATTGAAGGTTTGTTTAACATAATTGATTTGTATTTAATTGGTTGACATGTTATTACCATGAATTGTGACTTTGTGAGTGAAAAGTAAAACTAGCTCTATTTTAGTTATGTGGCCATCGTTTTGGTCAATTTGATATAGCCTTAAAAAAATTTATAGAAAAAGTTAGAATTAGCCATTTTCTTCAAGATTTTTTATATATGTATAACCAATAATCGCTTTGCAAGTTGTTTTTTTTATAAGAGTTTTAATGCCCACAAATATATATATATATATATATATATGTATGTATGTATGTATGTACATCTGTGTGTGTGTGTGTGTGATTTATATATATATGTATAACATTTATTATAGACCAGTACATCCGAGACATACTACTGAGACGATCCCGGTAGCCGAGACCGTACCGTACCGTTAGAAAAACGGTACAGCTTTCGGTACGATATTTAAAACCTTACTTTAAACTCAAGCTTGATTTGAGCATTATTAAATGAAGCTTTGTTAACCTCACGACCAAATGGGAGTTCAAATTATAATAAGCTAAGCCTCAAGTTGAGTGAGTTCAAACTCAAACCCTATTGAGCTTATAGAGGCAAATATGAGTTGTTATTCATCAGGATAGATGTGGTGCTTTTGAAGGTTAAGAAAGAAGCCATTGAAGTAGTTGAGTTTTTCTGCTCTTCAAACTCTTTGCAGGTAAGGTCAGATAATATATTTCAATGCATGTTGGCTCCAACAGTGGGTTGCTTTAAACTTAATACTGATGGATTAGTTACTAAAGGGGGAGTAATGTCAACTGCTGGCTTAATTCATGATAGCAATGGCGCATGGTGTAGAGGCTTCATAGTTAACATGGGGCAGTCTAATGTGCTTCGAGTTAAGCTTCTTGGCCTCACTAGGCCATTATATAGGCATAACGTGCATCATTTGGAAGATCCCCTTAGAGGGATAGGGCAACTATTAATGGCGAATATGCAAGGGGTCACCTTTGTACAATACTAGTGTATTCTTCTTTGTGTTTTGTTTGTTTGTCTATTTGATTTTTGCTAATTTCATCTTTACAAAAAAAAAAAGCAAAAAACAAAAAAAAAATCTATCATGATATTGAAGGATCAATTACACATTCACACCCTCAAGTTTGTTACAATTGCACTTGCAACATTTAAGTTTCAAAACTTACAATAACCCCCTAATTGAAAGGGTTCCAATCATGGTTTTAAATCTCGTACCGTACCAGCTGGTACCGCCTCGTCTTGGCCGTATCAGTAAAAAAACGGTATGAGATGGAAAAAACGGAATGAGATGGGAAAATGCATATTTTTTTATTCCTAGTTTTTGATATTTTTAAGTAAAATATATAATTATTATGTTTAATTGAATGCTTGTATAACAAAATATTTTTTATATTTGAAAGAATTTTATATTTTTATTTCTTCTATGCCCCTTAAAGTTATATTTTTTATTTTATAAATATATATTTATATTTAAAAAATCTAGATACATATTATATGTACTTTAAATCTATATACTTTTCAGTGACTGTTATATTCTATATGTATATATAATATATATAATATATAACCAGTACATTCGAAACACGATGATACGATACTGATATTGTACTATATCATTGAAAAAATGGTATAACATCCAGTGTGGGATTTAAAATTTTGGTTCAAATACATATAGAAACACTTGCATTTACCTTCTAAAGTTATGTCAAACTACGCAAAACCCCCGAAGTTGGCTCCTATTATGTTCAAGTCTAACGAGCTTACTGAGCCAATCTTGGGCCAAAGGCTAACATTCTGGCGCTCATTAGGCTCGAGCTCATGCCGACCCAAAATGAATCAAGTCCAGCTCATCAAGCAGTTGTAAGGCGTTTTCCACATTTTTATCTATATCGTTCTTCTTTCGGGAAAAAGAAAAAAATTAAAGTCCAGCTCATTTTCCTTCCCAAGTGGGCACAAATCTAGCACCAATTTTTTGTACACTGCTTGATAAAGCTTAACGCAGATAATCACTCCATGTCAGAGAGCAAACATTTCGAGCCCCATTTGCTTTGCCAGTTTAATTACACGTATGTTTGCGATCGATTATACAAATTCAATATTTGGCCTTACCGATTTGGAAAGTACTAGTAGGCGTTAGTGAATGAAAAGTATTAGTATATACAACGTTAATAACTTATCGAAAACACGTGAATAGATTGTAAATATTATTGTCAAGCGGAGCTAACGGCAGAATAGTTTGAATGATCTGAGAAGTTTCACTCATGAAACAGTAAACTGATATGCGACTGGGACATGGATTCGTTAAATTCAATCCGGGAGGAACATGATTTGGAACTGAGATAAAGAAACAATCAACAGTAGTTAAGGCGGAAGATGTCGTTCTGGACAAAGAAGCTTCCTTGTAGTGTCGGAATCAAGTGAAACATCTGCACAATTTTGTTCATCACCATTCAAATTCATGTGATTCCAAACATAAGTAATGTCTGGAATTATGCGCTAGAAATAATCAAATTATCATTCTAAGACAAAATTGTTCATCTCAAACTAACCTGGCTGAATCTTAACTGGTGCTCCTCTCCTGGCAACTGGAGGCTGCCGCTGACAAAGACCACAATGCCACCATTGGCGGAAGAAGGCTGCGCATCGACCGTGCTGATCATGTGGCGGCATTGCTCGAAAGGGAGCTGGCTGAGCTTGGCAGAGATGTCTTCAGCACCCATTATTTTCTGGCCTTCAAAGCTCAGCATTGAGGAAGGCTGGTAGAGAGAGACCAGAGAGGGCCTATCATTGTCAAATAGATGATAGTAGTGATCCACAAAAGCCTTCCCCACCAACTCAGCTTGCTCCTCCATCCTCTCTCCTTCGCCAATCTTCTTCTTCTTCTTCTCTGCAAGCTTTCATCAAGCTTTTGGATTTATACGGGAGGAATATGCTATGAAGAGAGTAACATGGGGGCCAAGGAACTAGAAAGGCAAAGAGGGGCCCTAGATTACTATAGTGCCCTCTATTGTTTATTGGGTTTGGAGGATTGAGATTCATAAAAGGGTTAGAATGGTAATAGTGTTGTGCAGAAGTGGGAAATGGAATCGACCCTGCTGGTTTTGTACGCAAAGTTGAGTTGCATGGAGGTGGAAAATGGCCACGAAAAGCGTCTTGCGGTTGCTTGCTGCTTGCCTGTGGTGGATTCAGCAGGGTCAATAGTCTCATTTTTGGGCGATTTCTAGCCGTCCAAAACGCCTTTTTAGTTGATCAGTCGGTTTGATATTGGATTTGAACAGGCTTTAGCAAAAGTGGGAGGAATGAATTCGGTCCTGTAAGCTGACTGCTATTCATTAGATGGACGGCTGTAGGCTGCAGATCTGGAAACCATTATGCTTCAATTTCATAAGAAACCAATTGAATGGATACAACCCAAAGAACGTGGAGGCAGCCTTCTATGCTTAGAGGAAGCGGGTTATTATCTTAGCAAGGATGAAATGATTGTCCATGGCTCCATTTGATCACAAACATAGTCGGTGACTAAACCATTATGTCTCATACATACTCTCACAGACGCAAATCTTAACTAACAAAGGCCTATGGCAGTGAAATAAAAGTTCCTTTGATCTAATACGGATGACTTCATCTATGAGGCGAGGGTTATGGAAAGGACGAGGAGCCTCCCAGAAAGGAAGATCACTCCCTCTTATTATATATTCGGAACAGGCCCAATATCTCAGCATACTACAATTATCTGTAGTGGTTCAGGACAAGAAGCCACACAAAAACAGATATCTAATTATCTGATCAAGGACTCTGAAACGTTAGCTACACCCTTCAATTCCCCACATACTATCTAATGAGTCACTTTCTTCCACATTCTTCAGCTATGCTTCATGATTTTTGTGAGAACATTTGGAAATTCTAGAGCATCTGGCATCTGAGTTAGCCATGAGACTGTGAGTACACCCAGATACAGAAGAAAAAAGTACAGAAACCAATGCAAATTACAGAGGAAACAAAAGAGTGGTGTTCTAAAAGAACAACTGGACATTTTTCAAGAACAAAATACAGATTACAACCATCGTACACCTAAGTCTATACTACTGTGACATCACTGTATCAATAGTAGGAGACTTTGAATCATATCTTTGTTTGAATATGGCCGTGAAAGTAACTCAACACTCCATGTACCTTTATTCCTCTATATTAAAGTAAACTTGCTCAATCTCAAATTAAAGTCTACCCGGCCTGGTTGCAGGCAATGTATTGCAGCGCTTCAAGCTCATCAAATCAGCCAAACTTATTAATAAGCCAACGGGTGGGGATAAAACTCCTAAGTTTGGAGTTAACATTCAAAAAGACTAATTTTTTATTCTCATCCTGATTTCATTAAGTCTAAGTATCTTATGGCATTATATCGGAACTAACTTCCCTCCTCCATGTTTAGCTAGTGGTGCTACTGTGGATTCTGAATTTTTTTTTGAGCTTGCTTCGATTAATCCTTACTTCACCAAAACAGGAAATATGATGACACAGAGTCCTAAAAACCTACAAAAAAAAACAAAAAAAAAAACAGCAACCCAAACCTTATCTCATTGCACTTCAATACCAGAAAGCCCTCAAAACAACCGTTACCTCCTAAAGCTCATAAACAAATTGAAAAGACAAGGTTTCTCTGCAGCACAAAGTATCTATTCCAAAACCCTGTCCCTGAAATTTCTAGCATTTTGATCTTTCAATTCATGGTCTATATTTTAACCACTTCCAGAGGAGATAAAAGGTTTTGATCGCAAAACAATGATGTGGAAACATAACGGACCAACAAGATGTTCATCAGTCTCAGTCAACGGCCTACTCAAGCAGAATAATATGAACTGAAGGTATAAACTAAGCAAAAACCCAACCTTGACAAAGATTGCAATAGCCAGTCATCAGTTGCCTAAATTCTTCTTTTACTTCATTTTTATAAGATAATAAAACAGCTAAATGTCACTCTTGCATGGTAATCAACATGTAGCGCTCATTCTGAAATGCATGCTAAAACTAATGTGCAAGTATATCAAGCAAAGGGAAGTTACAGTAAAATTTCAGCTACAAGCTCAGCTCCATTAGGAGAACGATAGGCATAAAGGTCTAGTTTGAAACGTCAGAAAACAATACCAATTCAAACCACCCATCACCAATGAGAAGGCCAGTAAGCATGAATCGAATACCCAGTCTTCCAGTTATCCAGAAAAATCACATTCCTCACAGCCCAGAAAGAAACTAGCAACGCAAAGACCATCACCGTGCGCTTGAAGGTCGCATTCTTCACATAAACAAGCAAGTGGGTCACGAGAGCCAGCAGCACGCCTACAATCGTGTATAGAAACCCCACGGCAAAGCCCTCTGTTCCAAGCTGCATTCCGGATCCCTGGTAAAAGAAAATCAGCTTGCTCGGATCGTTCCGGTCCACCAGAAACATAGGCATTGACCTGATGATGTTATGCATAGTCCCAGAAACACTAAAGAAGTAGATAAATATTGCTCCAGCAAGCCATATCTTGGGATCGTGCAATAGGGTCTTGCCAGCTAAGATCTTCCTAATGGCGAAAGGAGACCAGATCAACAGCGCCATGGCAATGAAAGCCACCATCTTCTTGGACAAGAGCGGAGGACGATGAATAGGACCGACTTTGAGTTTGGTTCTAGACTCGACGAAATCGGCCATTGAGTCGGCCAGTCGGGAGAAATCGCCTTGATCCATCGCCTCAGACTCGTCCTTCACAGATTTGACTGAGGGTCCGACCAGGCGGATGTGGGGCAGCGAGTTGACGCCGAATAGATGAAAGGAACTCTGGGACTCGCGGAACTCGATGTCGCAGAAGAACAGCTTAGTGTTGGACGAGTTGTTGTTGGCAATGAAGGAGGAGGCGAGGAGGGCGAATTCGGATCTGAGGTCCTTGAGGCGGAGCTCCGGCTTCTCTTGGAGCTGGACGGCATCGAAGAAGATGAGGAGAGAGTAAGGGCGAGGCGTTTTGGCGGCGGTGAGGAACCTGGAGATGGCTCGATCGTCGAGGTGGATCACGCCGGATTTGGATCGCGATTGGAGCGAAAGAAGATCTTCTACAAGGTCCGAGTTGGCATCTGGTTTCACGACTGCGAAAAAGAGGGAGATGAGGCCGACGAAGAGGAGAATGCGACGGGAGAAGATCGCCATTTTTGCCCGGATACTTCGAGCGTTTGGGGATTTTAGTGGAACGCTACTGGAAGAATTGGACTTGACTTTTACTTGAAGGGTCCAAATCTAAAAATAACCATGAACTATTTCCATTTTGCCTGTTAGGCCACTAAACTCATATTTGGCCCACTTTCCCGTCCATTTTATTAAATAATCATTAATTTGTGATTTTTTTTAAACCTTTTCGCCTAGAATCAATGTCATTTAAAATATTATAATTTATTTTACTAATAATTTTTTTTTCATAAATTAATTAATTTTTATGGATTTTTTTGCTTACCCAACTTTAAAAAGGAAAGATTTCAGAAATACTTGTTGTTTAAAAAAAAAAAGGTATTTTAAAAATTATTTTTTCCAAAAATATTTTTTTTTGTGAGTTTATTAAAATAAAGGATTTAGACAAGTACATAAAATTGAACTAATAATCAAAATATATAAAAATAATTATTTTTTAATAATGTTCATAAATATAACTTTAGGCTCATTAGTAATAAAGTTTTAAAACTTCAATAGGTTTGATAATTGTGTGGATAATTCTAAAAACTTATGGGTTAATAATATAACCCTCCAAACAATCCTTGGTTTTCCCATGTTTTGCAAACACTTAGCTCGGTAAAATAACAAATAATTTTTTAGGCTTGAGCTTGATAAGACTTAGGTAGATAAGAATCGAGCCAAGGTTGAGCTACCCATTTGCGTTTGTTTGCACTCTACTACGGCAAGATATGAAGTTAATTTGACTTTCTATTTTAATTTATCATAAAGGTTGTAATACTCAATAAGTGCTATTAAGCTTTAGTATCAAAATGGTGGTGGCAATCCAAGAATTGGCCTAACGGTCACTCCAAAGTGTAATAGGGATTTGGCCCAATAGCCACTTTAAAATGTGTTGGGCCAAGCCTCTCCAAAGGTAAAAAAATCCACTATTTATTAAGTTGTCTTTATTTCCCTCTCTAAAGCCTTGGGGCTGTTTAAGAACAATTCTTATAATTAACATCGAAGTGTTAGATAATTTATTAAAGATAGACATCAAATTGTTGAAGTTAAAAATTAACATATCAGCGCTATAATTTTAAAAAAGTTATTCAAGTATAGTTTTTAGCTTTTAACTCCAACGGTTTCATCTTCATCATCCAATAAATAATCCAAAACTCTAATATTAATCATGAAAGTCGTTCTGAAAAAGAGGATTAGATAACGTTTTCAAAATTTTGATGCTAATCATTAATACTACGGCCAAACGATTTAAGTTGAAGAGATCAAATCGTTGAAGCTAACGGACACAAAATGCCGTCAAAACCAGTGCTGCATCGCCCATCACAACTTCTGCTCCATGAAAGCATGGCAGTTCCTCTGGACCTCCATGCGTATCTGCCCTTTGTACCAGAAGTCGACTCTGACAGAATTAAGCATCGTAAAATCTTGTCCATTAGGCTTGCAGGGAATGATGAAGTTGCTACTATTTTTTCTGGTTGTCGTTCATTGGAGTGTCTGGAATTGGCAGCATGCACCGTCATTTGGAAGCCGAAATTTTATTCTACAAGCTTGGAAGCATTCAGCATCCGGAACTGTACTTTAGCCTCGGAGGTGAAGATTTGTGCTCCTGATCTTCGATCTGTAATGATGACTCAAGAGCTGGCATCATACAATACTGGGCTTCTGGAGATGTCTCGCTCTCGTCTGATTGATGTTACTCTCGAGTTTCGGATTGGTTATTTGGGAGCATAATTTGAAAGAAGACACATTTGTTTTCATGATTATCTCGAAAGCAATTGAGAAACTTCTTCACCAGCTCCACAAGCTTGAGAAACTCATGTTGGTGACTACTAGTTCTCTGCAGGCAAGTTACCCTCTCGTTACCCATGTTTGCTAATCACAGTTTCTTTTGGTCCATGTTTTTTGCTTTTGATTGAGCTATTGTTCTTCAGGATAATGGTATTGAGATTCTGAGAACGCTTTTGAATCTAGCATTTCTGACATTGGAAAGACCTTTTGGGGATCACAGGAAAAGACCTTCACCTGCTTGCAGCAGGCCCTGGAGATGGTTGGGATCATTGGCTTTGGCAGAGAACGGTGAGTAGGGAATTTGTTGATCCACCGGCGGAATTTTTGCTTAGCAATCCAGTTGTGCTTGAGAAGATGGCTATTCATAAACAAACATATGGTGATCATCAACCTCAAACACTTGTTGGGCCGGAGGAACCATGCAAATCACATGAGGCAACAATACAAGTATGTGGTTATGGTTATAAAAGAGCTTCACTGACAGCGGAAGTATTGTTTGAAACCTACACAGAATGATGTGGTTCTGTGATCGTCTGAATGTTAAGCAAAAAGATAGTTTCACTAACCACATAGGCACGGTTTTTGCTTTTTATTTATATCTAATGCGTCTGGGTTCTGATGATCCAGTTGGTAGTAGAAACATAAGGCAAAGGAGCTACAAAAGGTTAACTCTTCATTCATCCGTGATAAATTCATATGTTTTTTATGACAAACTTGCTGATCCACAGAACCAAAAGGTAATTATGAAAACGGTTAAAATGGAGCAAGAGCAAGAGGACCAGCTGGATGCGTTAGTGAAGACATGAGCAATCTCTTCTGTTCTCTTCCGCACCAAGAAACTGTGGTTGTCAAGTGAACAAGTGAACTTGTAAGAGCACGCGTCAAGCAGGTTCACTGGCCGGGGCACTTTCTATTTGAAACTTAGTGGTAACTAGCTACTCCATAATTTTTTTGTATTATAACCTTCAAGTGCTAGAATTAGTAAGCATAAGGCTCCAGTAGGATAGGCAAGCTCTAAATTGGTAACAAGAGAGGTGATCTTGAAGCTAGGCTTGTGCAACTTCAGACGTGCCATCCTTAACTCTGCTTGCCAGACCGAGTGCGTTCCCTTCCCACCCATGTTCAGGTGTCTCAAAGAACTAAAAAGTTCACATATATCGCTCGGTCAGTAGGAACACTTTTGAAACTACTGCTGTGAATCACTATAGAGATAAATTTCCCAGTTACTAAACCAGATTTTTAGCTGCAAAAGCTTTTGACGTAACTGCTGAAAAGTTTTTTTCATTCACTTCAGACTTTGTTTATAGTCATGGTAAGGGTTACGCTTGCATTTTTCGTACTCCATATGCAATCTGTAAGGGTTCTCTCACTTAGATGAAAGACTTACACTTCTTCATACTTCATATGCGACTTGTTTCTTTAGTTTTGGTCCTTATGGGCGGGGAAGGAGCCCTTCAGGTGCTCTAACCAACCGAACATCACCCTGCAAATTTTCTGTTCAGCTAAAATTTCCATTCCTTGGAGCAAGCGTGTAATTTGGAAAACAAACTGTTTCAAATGGGACTGCCCCTGCCCTACAAAAATACCCAAGTTGAAATAAGTTACCAGTGTTAGACAAGGTTGGTTCCAATTATTGAGCTCCACACGCCTTTCCTGTCATCTTCTATACATATTTTTTTATGTCATAAGTTCAAGACGACTGTTTATTTTTGCTCCTTTTTTTTTTTTGGCATCTAATTGAGCTGTTGTTTGTGCTCAGCAGAATGATAGTTGTGAGAACCATCCTGAACAATTCAAAACAAACTTCATCATTTATTTCTCTTTAAAATTGATGAGAACAGAGAGCAAAATGTTTTTTTGCAGGCAATGACTTGCTTATATCATGAACAAGTACCTCTAAACTTTACCAGATTCAAAGAGAAATGTCCATCGCCTTCTTGGGGAACCAATTCGTCCCTCGCAGAAGAATACCCAAGAGGTAATACTTCAGAGGCTATCCATGTCCAACTGACCCTCTAAATCTTACCCATCCATCTAGCCACTACTGCAAGAATAGCTAATTCCATTCTGCATCACTAATTTTTCTTATTTATCCAACCTAACCTAACCACTGGGAACTTGTCAATGTTTTCCTCATGCATCAACTATCTCATCTGTCTCGGCAGCTGCAATAACGAACTCTGGTTTTGTCCTCTCCACTTCACTAGTGCTCCCATCAATCGCATTCGGCTGTCCCAACGCCTTCAAGGCCAAATGTGCCGCCTTTTGGCCTGAGATCATCATGGCCCCAAATGTTGGACCCTGCAATTTCACAAATTCAGATTTTGTTTACCGAGTGTAAGAATTGTCGTGTGGACAACTTGGATTTGCAAGTTCTAATAAGAAACGCGCCAAACGTACTGAAATTAGTGTAAAAAATGATACCGAAACATATTAGCATATAACTTGATGAAAAGCTAAGTCACTTCACTTGTTTTTTTTTCAAGAATCAATCAAATTTTGACATACTAAGATATTGTCACATTATTTATGAAGAAGATATACTAATTAAGTAGCGGTAAATAGCAGTATAGGCACTAACCATTCTAGGGGCTCCATCTATCTCGGCAACCTCCATTCCGGTCACGATCATGCCGGGCAAGATCTCTCGGGTCAGCCTCACAATAGCATCCTCAGCGGCGTTCATGTCGAGCGCCTTCATCCCGGGGACGCTATCGATCATTCCGATGCTCTTGAGCCTCTTCACGCCAGTGGCGCCGAAAGGGCCGTCGTGGCCGCAGGAGCTTACCACCACCTTGGCCTCCATGACGTTGGGGTCCATGCAGGACTGGGTGTCGTGGTTCATAGAAACCAGAGCCCAGTTAGTCACCACGCCCGCAACCCTCTGCCCCCTCACGATCAGATCCTCGGCCGCCACGGCGTTGAAAAGCTTGACGTTGGGCCTGGCTAGGAGCTTGCTCATGATGGTCGACGTGAACAGGGCTGCGTGCTTGATGACGACGTAGTTGTCCTGCTCGTCGTACTCGATCTCCAACTCGTCGAGGAACCGATGTGCCGGTTTGCGGACGACCATGGATGAAAACAGCTGACCGCCAAGCCAAGCGCCGCCACCGGGGCTGACGGACTGCTCAATAATGGCAACGCGGATATTGGGGTTCTTACTGAGCTCATAAGCACAGGACAGACCGGCGGAGCCGGCACCGACAATGATGACATCGGTGTCGGCATAAGTGATCATGTCCGTCATATACCTGCGGGTCATCTCGCGAGAGACCACGGATTCTCTGATGGGTTGAAAAGTGAAGGATTGGAAATCATAAGGAGGGTTCAAGGACATGGAAATGGTGGAATTAACAGAGCATTTGACCTCCAAGCGAACAGGGGCAACCGTGCAGCCAAAGAGGGAGGATTTGTTGTCCAAGAAGGAGGGCTTGAGGGAGGAAGAGAGTGAGGCAGTGACGGTGGCGGCCATGGCTGAAACAGAGACTGAAATAGCTGCGTTTGGTGAAGAAGGGTGAGTGTGAAAAGGGGTATTTAAGCTTTCTGGGGGTGAAAAATATCTGTGGGAAGAATAAGATAGTTTGGTGTTGAAGGGAAAAGATCTGATAAGAAAAATCTGGAGAAACTGAAGATAGGGATTGGACGGTTGTAGAAGAAATGGGAGATCGGACATGGGCATGCACGGGCTAACCAGAAAGTGAAAATAGCCCAATCCAAGCACCGACTACCCAGTGGCCTAATAGGCATAATCAAGAAGTTTAAGGTGTAGATAGGATCCAGAAAAAGTTTGATAAACAAATTGGGAATATTTGAAAAAGTCCGTTGGCTGGTTTGAGATTTTATCCGAGGAATATAATTTGAAAAAATAATAAAACATGACAGCTGTGGGATTTGAACCCACGCCCTTTCGGACCAGAGCCTAAATCTGGCGCCTTAGACCACTCGGCCAAACTGTCCATAAGTTGTAGGCTGGCGCGACATATAAACATATAAACAAGAATGCCAATCAAATCGCAACTAGGGATGAGTGCTGTGTCAACCCGACCCAGGCCCGGCCCAGACCAGCCGGTCCTGGGCCTAGGTCAATGAGAACCAGGCTCTAGGCGGGGTGGGTTTGGAGGTTTTTATTTATTTTTTTATTTTAAAAAAAATTAAAAACATAATTAATTGTATATGTAATAAATATTTTTAAGAAGAAACACTACATTTGGTGTAAGCTTTATTAAGTAAAAAAGTTAAATGGCACTCACAAATAATCGGAATGGGCCTTACATTTTGAAATAGCAAAAACATTCCAAAAATTATGAAAAATAGAAACCTATGATCTATGTTTAACAGCATAATCAAATCAAATACAAATTACATGTATGATTGATAATTTTTTTTTTTCAAATCTCGGTATCGGATATTACCTCGTTATCCAAACTTTTTTAGTCTTGCTGTCGGAGTGCTGCGAGGCCCCAATCTTTATTGCACACATATACTTCTACCATATCGAGTGTCAATCTTGATCGTTTCTCCCATATCACCCATTTTCCTACACTAAATACTGCCTCAGATGATACAATGGAAACTGGAATGAAAAAAATCTCCTGTGCAATTATTGACAAGATCAGAAACATTGATCACTTTTGTTTCCACCACTCCAATATGTCGACGTCGCTTGACTCAAACGATGTATTGAGATAATCATCGACCTCAGCTAATCCTGATGTCTTTGATCGGGGTCGTTTGAGCATTTGGAGGGTCGGGTTGAATTTTGATGAGATTGATCTTCTTGGAAGCTCAGTTTGAGAAGCTTTTGGATATTATCTTATCCGAATGCCATTCATAATATAACTTGTATAAAGAATGTAAGTACTCGGAAGCAGTAGCAGATATAGCTAAAACATTTATATAAGACATTTTTAAATAAGTATAAAAAATTCCTTTAAGTAATGTTGTTGTGCCCATTAATTTGACATATGAGTCAAGCAAAGAAGCAACTAAAAAGATAGGTGGAATGTTTTTGAAATACTGAAGCCATTTAAACTCATGGTTTCAACAGTCGGTTTTAACAATTCATCATTTTTAAACTGATGTAAAACATATGTAATGTTCACTAAATGAAGCAAAATTTGATGAATGGTTGAGTAGTAACTATCAGAGAAAAATTCAGTAATCTCGTAAAAAAACTTAAGCAATTCACTGGTTTTGGAACATTTTTCCCAAACTTCAATCATAAGAAAATCACAACCCATTTTTAAGTTCATGAAATGCATTAACAAATTTATATACGGGAATACATTTTGTAACATCAAATATGTGGAGTTCCAGCAAGTTGGGCAATCTAATTTAAATCATTTCCAAGAAATTTTTTTAAATTTTCAAAACAAAACCTTTTAAATTCACGAAACACAGTAGGTCTCGATTTCAAATACGTCAATGAGTTTCAAATAGGCAGAATTTCATTTTGGAGAACTTTTAAACCCTTTTGCGCATAAAGGTTTAAAATATGACATATGCATCTAACATGAAAAAATACACTGTTGAGAGGTGGTTTTAATGATTGACTTAAAAGGCGAGCGACAACATCATTGTTTGAAGTATTATCAAACGAAATGCATAGGACTTTATCAGCACAAAAATAATCACGTAAAGTTTCTAATATGCAATTAAATATGTGATAACCAGTATGATCCGTTTCGATAATCTTAAATGACAAATTTTATTTTTGCATAATCTAATCAGAATGAATCCAATGAGAAGTAACATAATATCAGAAGTGAATGCCACACAATGATCAAGAGCAGAAAAATAGGTTAGTAAATCTAATTTTTTAGCTTCAAATAATCTAAAGTTTTCTTTCCTAGCGGTTTTTCTAAACACTTTTTTAAATACAGGATTTTATTTTGATTTTATCCAAGATTCTAGGTGCACATCTTCAACTTCTGAAAAAGGTTTTTATTAAGCATCATTCAATTTATCATACATTCTCTACAAAATTGTTAGTTAAAATAAAATATACCTAGCCCGCTGGTGCTGGTTGTAGACTCAATTGTGTTTGTCCTCCAGAACTAGTCTCGAAACTAGGGAGGACATTAAAATGTTGATTTTCAATATGTCGTTTCAGCGTTTCAGTGCTAGAATTCTTTTTATGCACCAATTTTTTCCTACAATGTTTCCATTCCCCGTACCTTGACTCCCCTTTTTTGTATGAGCTCATAATGCTTCAAAACCCAAGTAGTTAGTCTTGAGGATTTACCTTGTCCTTGGGTTTCCTCCACAGCGGGTCAATAACTTGTCGGCGTCAGTTGTGTGGACGGATCCCTAGCCTCCGTTGCATCCAACTCTTCAATTTCATCATCCGATAATTGATCGTCGAGTCCCAAATTGTAATTCGTCATATTGATTCCAATATCATTGTCATGCAACTCTTGAACTGAGATGCCTTTATCAGCCCGTCGATAACGGTGACAGAACAAGCCTTGGAGGCCGGTGGTGCGGGAAGATGAACTCTCCGTCGACTTATCATTTCCTTTTGAAACCATGAGTCACAAACTAAGATTTATACATTGGTCTCTTGTTGATAAAGTTTTGATCTTTGGAAGGAAAATTGTTTCTTAAGTATATTTGAAGTATTTATGGTGATTCAAGCATTGCTTGTAAAGGAAGAAATCTTTTGGAAAAAAATTCATTGAAGTTTGGAAGTTTGGAAATGAGAAAAACCTGGAGCTACAATTTTAACATGGTGAAAATATTTCAATGTGTTGAAACTAGAGCATTTTTATCGAACATGATAGCATTTTGGTTCTGGAACAGAATAACACTCGAGTGAAATTTTTTCAACCATGTGAAACTGGAGCGATTTTTCGAACCCGAGAGCATTTTGGTTCTGGAACAGGAAAATACCCGAGTGAAAATTTTTCAATCGAGTGAAACATTGATTCCAGATTTGCGAGTGATTTTCGGTTTGAAAATTATTTGAAAAATCATTTTAAAATCATGCCACATCAGATTGCCACATAGACTAGGTGCTGACATGTCATTAATGAGCAATATAGCCGTTGGCGATCAAATCTTGGATTTTGTTATTAGACTGAATTTTTAACCAGGTGAAAATTTTTCACCCGGGTGAAACTGGGTAACAAAAGCAAAAATCTGTCAAATTTGACAACAATGATCACATGCTTTCTTGGAGACTTTTTTTACCTTCCCAACAGTTTTTCAACGTCTCTTTGGCCCCCCAGAGCATAAATACATGGAGAAACACCTTAGAAGAAACTCTTGGCCATTAGAAGTGAAGATTCATCATCAAATTCAACAGAAAGAGCTTATCTTGAGAAATTTATTGTTGTGGTTGTGCTTTCACTTGTATGAGTTTGTGAGTTTGTAAACATTTTAAGTCTTAGAATTTTTTGAGTGTGAAGTGGTTTCTAGTAAGCCTTGAAAAAAACTAGGGAGTGGTTTCTAGTGAGCTTTGGAGAAAACTAGAGATTGGTTGGGTGTGAAACTTGGAGAAAACACCATTGTATTCTTGATCAAAGGATAGTAGAGGAATTCTTAAGTAGGCAAGCTTGAGGAGCTTGAGGAGAGGACGTAGACTCCTGTTGGTGGAGTTAAACCTCTATAAATTCTGGTGCATTTTTTTCTTTATCCTCTTTTATTTACTTTTCTTATTTATGCTTAGCATTATTTGATTTGTTCTTTATCTTTGGTTGAGTGAATTTAGTTGTAAAATTTGATTTTGCTAAAGTTTTTAAAACAACCAATTCACCCCCTTCTTGGTTGCATTCGGGCCAACAACTTTGATGTGGATGCTGACTTGCTTCAGGTTTCTAGATGGATAGGTTACGCAGTGAGCCATTGTGTTCCAAGAATTGAAGCTCAAGCTATATATTATGATGGTCATGATTCGGTCTTGCCCGATTCATTGTTTACATGCAAGTAATTGAACAAGATTGAGCTGGAAATGATTTGTGATTTGATGCTTCCTCCTATGATTCAGTTCTCAAGTCTCAAGTTCTTGAGACTGATTAATGTTTCATTTTCGATGGATCAGTTAGTGAACCAACTCTTTTCCAATTGTCCACTTTTGGAGGACCAGGAAATTTTTCATTGCAGTTTTTGGACTTATCTTGGGCCCATTCATATTTTTGCCCTTAGGCTAGCAAGTTTGGAAATCTATGAGGATGATTCTACTGATGACAATCAGGTTGTCATTCATGGAACCAAATCTTAAATCCTTCTGGTATTAGGGTCAATTCGAAAATGAGTACTGCTTTCTTAACTTGTCTTTTCTGCTAGATGCTACCATCAATATGATAAATGTAAATGAGTTTGCAGATTGAGAGGTGGAAGAAGTGGCTGACAGGGCTCATAAGCTGTTCAAAGGGTTGTATAACTTAAACAACCTAATAATATCGAATGAAACACTTGAGGTACATTACTTTCTGCTTAATAAGTTGTTCTTTGCACATTCACTATAGTATTTCAACATGACTTCATTATTTCTTTTTCCCTTTTGTTCTTAGATTTTTAAGTACAAATAAGATTCATTCTTGCAAATGCCCGTGTTTCAAAACTTGACCCACTTGCAACTAACAAAAGACCTTGTGAAATCAACCAGAAGCCCTGTTGATGTTTTGTATGAAGGGCTGCTGAACTTACTTCAGGAATCACCTTCGCTTGAGCATTTGGAAGCTTTGGAGGTAATACAATCACATGTTTAGTAGTATAAAGTTTGGCAGCTTTTGAATTTAGATACATAAAGAATGGTGGTGCTAATTTAGAGTTATCCAGTAGGGAATGATTCTTGGTCCACGAAATGGCAAAGAGGATATAGGGTTGCTTCCATTTTCGAACTGCTTCCTTACAAGTCTCAAGATGATCACATTAGCAAAGTTCTGTGGAACAACAAATGAATACGCAGGCATAAAGGTTTGGCTCATGTTTGAAAAAATGTTGGAGAAGTTGCATCTCAAGTTTATAGGTGGTAAGAAAACCAAAAGGAAACTCTTGAGGCAGTTGGGAGAGATCTTGAACTTGTTTCCATTTCGTGAACCATAGCTTGATAGATTCAGTTGCTAGCTTGCCAAAAACTGGTGTATTTTTTAAAAAATTGGGCTTTTAAATGAGAACTGGGCTTTACCCTGTGAACCCACATATGTCCAATGATCCGGCAAAGTTGACCTACCGACTCGAAAGTTCATTATCCAATACGGAGGGTATTTATGTCATTGTGGTTCAGAAGAAAACGTTTGCTCAAAATCATATTCTCCGGTTACCACAGGGATCGATCTCTGTTAGGGTTCCGATCAGACACCCAGGAACAACTCCAATGGTCTGCGAAAAGTGTAAGTTTCTTAGCTCTAGTCTCTTCGATCATTCATCGAACCTTTCCAGGGGTAATTAATTTGTGTTAGGAGTTTTACGTTGATGATTAATCTATTAATCCAGGCCAGAAGAAGCTGTCCAAGGTGATAGTGCCCGATAAGTGGAAGGAAGGTGCCTCCAACACCACCGAGAGCGGCGGCCGCAAAATCAATGAGAACAAGCTCCTATCTAAGAAGAATCGGTACGGTTGCTGTTCTCTTCTGTACTGGTTTGCGGGTTTCCCCTTTTATTCATTCATCAACGTTAACGATAAGGAAATTAATTACTCTAGTTTTCTAGTTTCATCACAGCGGTGTTTGAGGAGTTTGTCTTTTCTTTTTTGTAAGTCGCTACTTGTGATCTGTGAGGCAGATAGGGAGGTGGGGCGGGAAGCATGTAGTTCCTTACAGGCTCAGACAAACCTAGGATGTTCTGTTGATCAAATTTTGAGTTCGTTAATTTGAAAATCCGAAATTGGCAGTAGCTATTAGTAGTTCTTAGGCCATTGTGCCACGAGGGAATTCTAGACTAGATTCTCTGATATACCCTGTGTTGCCATTAGCATTGTGCTTGGAAATCAGTTGCTTCTATCCCATAGTTTATTGCATTAGGTGATAGCAAAGTGCCTGCTTCAGCATCTGGGTTGCTTGGACACCTGCGAAACAAAGACAGCTGTGTAGAGGACCGCATGGGGTTGTTCTGTTGCTTAATACAGCACGATCAGCTATTGAGATAGTTCAGATTGTGCATGTGGAAGGAGTATGTCTTACATATGCTCAAAATCCCTTGGTTATCACAGGCACTAGCATGAGGGTTTTAAGATATTCCATTGATTTTTCATCTTTCTATGGCATCTTGGTTATTGGTTGAACCTCTATAGTAGTTGTTACATCATTCTGTTGTTCCTCTTTACCTCATTTTTTGAGGACATGATTCCTGAATTGTTCTTTGCCTGAATAGGTGGACTCCCTATGGTAACACCAAGTGCATGATTTGCAAGCAGCAAGTCCACCAAGATGCCAAATACTGTCACACTTGTGCATATTCGAAAGGTTTTTTTTTTTTTTTTCCACAATTGATGCTGTTTTTGTTATGTTCTGCGATAACTGAGGATGGTCTTTGCACTGCAGGAGTATGTGCAATGTGCGGGAAGCAAGTTCTCGACACCAAGTTCTACAAGCAAAGCAATGTGTAAGATAGAGCGCTAGCCTATTGATCTTCAATCGTAGATATCATAATTGTTGTGTTCTATTGGTAGCTCGGTTGACTTTGTTAACAATCATTTGAAAGGGTGCATGTGCCACCATCTCCTTTTCACTTCATCAATCATCATTTTAGTAGCTGTATGAATCTTCTGATTATACGAACAATTTTAATTTTCCAAACGATGATGATTGATGTACAAGTCTGTTATTTCAATAAGCTATAAGCTGTGCTTGAAAATCACAATTAGTTCAGTGTCCAGTTTCATGTTTTTGCTTTTTGTAATTATATAGTCTTATAGCAAAATATTCCACTGCGACTGCTATATTTTACTGTTCCATAACCAAGCGTAGTCCTTCTGCGTGGTGGCGGATTATAAGGTAGGTTGCTTGTGTGCAGTATAAGTACTAGTAACAGCAGACGTATGTACGGCCTCAGAAGCCTACTTGAGTTTTGTTACAAAAGTATTAACTTCCACTCGGGAATCCGGGATAGCCTTATAGATATGATAAAAGCATTCAAACGCCTGCCATAAGAGTCTTGGAGGCTTGGAGCGACCAATGCAAACATTGAATCATGTGTATCAAAATCTCAATTTCAATTTTAGAATCTTATAATCTTGTTGTTCAAAATATGAAAAATGATTTGATTAGATTTTACAATTATGATCAAATATGATAATGATTTTGATTTGATTTTACAGTTACCTTTATGAAAAATAAAAAATAATTTCATATGAAATCTCAATTTTGACAATTCTGTATCAGATACATGCAATAATTTAACATTGATCACCACTAGCTGATAATTGGTGATAGCCGTTTTTTTATGGGAACCAGTGTCCGGCACATGTTGAGCACCACGGTTTTTCCCAGGTCCATCCCTGGTAGTAGTGCTTCAATATCAGCTTCAAGATCTTTCAATGATACTGCTTTAAACACAAAAGTGCATTATGATCTTAAGAACGCTTAATCTATAAATGATGTGATCCGCGATCAGATAAACTTTTTTTTTCCCCTACAGTACCCTATCTGTTGGCTAGTGTTCATTCACTATAGAGTTGGGTCCATCTCCCCAGAAAAAAAAAAAAAAAAAAAGAGCGCAACCAATTGGCTCTCTATGATACCGTCGCAAACTGAGAGTCATTGGCGTCCAACAATAAGAAATCTATAGGAGCGGATGGAAGACGCACTATCCACTTAAAACTGACAATATTTCTTATATTCTTTCAGTGTCCAACATTTCTTCGCAAATGTAACACCTCATCTTATAATTAGTGACTCCTTTTAAAAAAATCTTTTATGCTAAAATATGTAACACTATTGTACTCAAAATGTATTTTGGGACTCTTGTGTTGTAGTTACAACTCTATGACCAACACTTTTAATACATCTTCTAATTTTGATATTCACAACATGCTTTAGTTAATAAAGTGCTGGAGAAACTACTATATTGTGTGTGTCTATTCATAATCTAATAGATAAATAGAAGTACCAAAAGTTCATAACATGCTTGATCATTTTCATACGGGGTAGTATGTCAAATTCTTGAGAATACTTGTGTTTGGGTGTTGGAACTCAGTTATGAGTTCAAAAGATCCATCAGTTGCAGATTTTGGCATCGGCCACTCTACCCTTTTACTCCAGGGCTGACTTATGCAAGGATGATAAGCTGCTAGCGGCTGAACCATTTGCATGGAGCAAGCAAAGCCACACCTGGTAGACTAATCTACCATACCACGCTGAAGCAATCCACGTTCTTCACGGGTCAGCCCCAGAAGGAACGATCTTCCGAGGAAGCTACAACAGGTATCGTTTGAACGCCTGATTACGGCGAAGTGATATGAACCATGGATCATACAACGAGACCCTAACAAGAACAACTTACACGCAAAAACCTTGGAGCATACCAAAGCCTATTCGCTTTCAAGAATGTAACAGAACAGAAGTGAATTCGTTCACTGAACAAAACATAAAGAGAAAATCAAATACAACTTAGAATCCAACTTATCAAGCCGATGAGGCTTAATATATCGAATTGCAGCAAACAGAAAACAACGAAACAACTTATTCTTTAGGCCTCAACAAGGCCACACAACAACGGACACCCAACCGCACTCAAACACATCCAGCATCCCATACGGCTCAGAACCCTCCACGGAGACGCAAGACAAGGTGAAGGGTCGACTCCTTCTGGATATTGTAATCAGCCAGAGTCCTTCCATCCTCCAGCTGCTTCCCGGCGAAGATCAACCTCTGCTGGTCTGGCGGGATCCCCTCCTTATCCTGGATCTTTGCCTTCACGTTGTCAATCGTGTCCGAGCTCTCCACCTCCAGGGTGATCGTCTTCCCCGTCAGCGTCTTCACAAAGATCTGCATTCCACCACGGAGACGCAGGACAAGGTGAAGAGTCGACTCCTTCTGAATGTTATAATCAGCGAGGGTCCTTCCGTCCTCGAGTTGCTTCCCAGCGAAGATCAGCCTCTGCTGGTCCGGAGGGATGCCTTCCTTATCCTGGATCTTGGCCTTGACGTTGTCAATCGTGTCAGAGGACTCGACCTCGAGGGTGATCGTCTTGCCGGTGAGCGTCTTCACAAAGATCTGCATGCCACCGCGGAGACGGAGGACAAGGTGGAGGGTGGACTCCTTCTGGATGTTATAGTCGGCGAGGGTTCGGCCATCTTCCAACTGCTTTCCGGCAAAGATCAGACGCTGCTGGTCCGGGGGAATTCCTTCCTTGTCCTGGATCTTGGCCTTGACGTTGTCGATGGTGTCGGAGGATTCCACCTCCAAGGTGATGGTCTTGCCGGTGAGGGTCTTGACAAAGATCTGCATCTGTAATCAAAATTCAAGAACAGAAAACCCAAATGAGAAAACAAAACAAACCCAGAACGTTTTGGTTTGGAAGAAGACGAACAGGCTAATCGAATACCTTTACGGAAGACAGAGATTGATTCAAGAAGAGAGAATTCGTTAATTGTTTGGATGATGGGGCAGCGAGATTGAGGGGTAGATTTATAGCTGAGAAGAAGACCCAGTCACTCACGGCATCGGAAAACCCTCGGAGGGGTTGCCCAATGAGAAGCAGACACGTTTGAAAGTGAAGTGTCGAATTACTATGAGACGGTGACGTTTGCGTGTAGGCTTCAGCCAGGAATCCGATGATCAAGAGGTGAACGGAACAGCACAGAAATACCGTGCCGTTGAGAACGGATTTGACGGAGCAGTTACTGTTACCTGCCTAAGCTGCTTTGTTTGCTTCCGTTGGAGAGTAGGGTGATGACGACGTTAATGTTGACGGAGTTTAGTTTATCGTTAATC
This sequence comes from Aquilaria sinensis, assembly GCA_005392925.1. NCBI lineage: Eukaryota > Viridiplantae > Streptophyta > Magnoliopsida > Malvales > Thymelaeaceae > Aquilaria > Aquilaria sinensis. The sequence goes on along the minus strand of SMDT01000279.1, from coordinate 128,799 downwards.
GTTCTTGCCTGGTTGCGTCCTAGCGGGCCGGTCATAGGTCATTGTAGGTGGCCCCACAGAGCAGCAAGTGGGTTGCGCGCTGCAAATGGGGCGGCATTTTCTTCTTTTAATGTCGTCGGTACCGATTTTAACTTTTTATGAAACTTTTCCTTTATAATCGTCGTGCTGTAGTACATTCATGTTTTATGGTCAATTTATTTGAACTAAAGTTAACAAATTTTTTTTAATTTTTATATTTTTTTTATTTAAAATTAATTTTATTTAAAAGTCAATGTTATTTAGATACAATAATTAATTTGAAAGTAAATTTTTAAAATGTTGTTAAATTTTTATGAATTTTTCTTTTTTAAGGCTTGAACTAGAAAAATTCATAAAAATTTAGTAAGATTATAAAAATTGTATTTTCAATTGATTATTGTAACTACATAATATTGACTTTTAATTAAAATTAGTTTCAAGTAAAAAAAATATAAAAATAAAAATAAGTCATTTTGTAGTCAATTGACTAAAGTTAAAACGAATTGGGTGTAACTTCCTATTGAACATTTCATACTGTACCTTGTTGATACCGATTAAATAAAATCTTTTCATTTTTGTTAATTTTTGATATTTTTATATAACGTATATTATTAATATAGTTAATTAATTTAATAATAAATATTTATTGATATTTGAAAGAAAGCTTACAGTTTCATTCCTATATATCTTAAAAATTATGATTTTATTATAACAGTACAATATTTATACGAGAAAAAATGCTACTTAATCTATATATATGTAATGTACGTTTCACACTTTTACAATATTAAATTTTGGTATACCATATGTGTTTATATGTTATACTTATGTATATATTCTTCAATTATTTAAAATCAGAAAATCCAATACGGTATGATACTGAGACTGATATTGTATCGTGTTGTTAGAAAAATGGGACACCACTTAGTACATTACTACATAATATGCCTAAATATTGTGTCTAAGTAAATGTTCCATTTATTTTAAATTATTTCATTTTTATTTATTTGAGAGAAATTTCAAATATTTAACGATTAAAAAAACATAAAAATCACTATTCACATTTGTCATTTCTACATAATTAAAAGATAAACTTTACTAAAAGCGTCTGAAAAGTCAAAAGAAATCAAGTAACAAAAAACAAAGGAAGGAAATTTTTTTTTTTAAGTAGAGGAAGTAAGAATTATTAGATGTTAATGAATATTTAAGGCTCTTTGATTCTTCTCTACTTTATAGGAGTGCAATTGGATAATGTGATAGATTATTGAAAAAACAATTATGGCAGGTTAATCATTTTACATCTAATTGATTACCTACCTTGAACAAATTCAAAAAGGAATGAATCTAATGATGTTTTTATCTTATCATAAAAATTATTCCCAGCAGACATTAACATCATATAGAAGTGACTGAGCAACTGGAGTATAGTTTCATAGCAATTTCGTATTCGAACTTGAAGACGATTCTTACGTTTGTTTCTCTGGAATTCCTGCTGTGGAAAGAGACTTCAAACATCTAGATCCATGAACTCGTAGACGATGAATAAATTATAAATCCAGTTTGAAAAATCCTGTACGTGACAATCGTCAACTTGCTCTAGAGATGGGTCCAGTATGGTTCTATAAGAAAATTGGGAAAGCTACAATTATCCCCTGAGGTTTATTCAAATTTATAGTTTATCCATTTACTTTGGAAAATCTACACTTTACCCCCCATTTTTTTATACTATCCGGTAATAATTTCTGAAATTATAATTTAAACTGTATGATAGTTATATTCCAGTAAGGTCAGTCTCTTTAATATTTTTTTTCATAATTAATAGGTATTTTAGATTATTAATTTTTCTTTTTTGTAAATACATTTTTCTTTTTGTAAATGTATATAAATATTTTTTTAAAGTTAGTTAGCTATAAAAAAAATATCAAAAATCTTGAAATTGCTGGAATATGGTTATCAAATGGTTTAATTTAGGGTTTTAGAAGTTGTTGTCTAATACTTTAAAAGAAATAGGGGTAAAATGTAGATTTTTGAAAATAAAGGGGACAAAGCGTACATTAGATCAAACCACAGATGGGGATTTTGTAATTTACCCAAAGAAAACTTTAGCAAAAGAACAATAGGGTGACTTCTAGGCTCTTTGATTGGAGATTCGCAAATCGATTAGAATAATGGCCGTGGTTTTTCCCGTCATTTTCAAACCGGAGAGCAAGTACAAAACGAAATAACTGGGATTTGAATGTTTGTCCTCTTCCCACCCTTTGTCTCCACTCCATTTAGGATACACCGTTAAGATCTCACGTAAGGTGTTACCAGTTTTAATAAGGGAGTTCATACAATTTTGTTCTTATTGGGCCTTTCATTGGGCTGTCTACAGTCTTGTCTGACAAAACTATCTTATTGGGCCTTTTATTGTGTTGTCTTCTTGGTTGGAATTTGATTATTCTGTTCAGCGAACAGGCTTTAGCTCTAAAAGCCCACAAAGAGACCTGTAGCTTAGGGATTTGGGTATCAGGAAGATGGATGTTACCTATGAATGAAAGAGCTATGTTTAACGTTTTGAAATATTGTAAAGTTTCCTCAGAAAAATGTTATTTTTTACATGGTTAAGGGTCAGCTCATTCTGCATGAATTTTAGTATTTTATGAAATATTATTCTTATATAAACTAATTATTTGTCAAAATTATTAATTTATTAAAATTTTACATTTTAAGAAGGCCAAAATGCATGGTTAGTCCTCCAACTTGGAAAACTCACACGAGTTAGTCCTTTATCTTTAACTCAGTGCGAGTTAGTCCTCTAACTTGACAGATTAAGCATTTTGGTCCCTCAACTTTGCTAAATTAAGCGAGTTAGTCCTATGTGGGATGGAAAGCATTTGTGTGAGGTAACGCCGTGCGGAGGGTTATCAAAAGTCCTAGTTTCCCAGAATCGAAAATTTCTGGATTTGGCGAGTGGCGGCGAATCAGCGAGGGTTGAGACGGGATTGCAATGCGAGCGGCGAGCGGCGGCGAATCGGAGGGTGCTGGTGAATCAGCGAGGGGTGAGAAGTGGCGAATCGCCAAGGAGGGCGATCCGACGGTGGAGGACTCGACGGAGGTGTGGAGTGAATCGAATTCTATGGAGGCGAAGAGGCGATCAGATTTCATGGAGGAGAGGAGACAAATTAGATTCAACGGAGGAGTCAAATTTCATGGAGGTGAGGAGGGGAATTGGGTTCGACGGAGGCCTGATTTGACGAATGAGCTAGATTTGACGGAGGCGATGAGGCAAATAGGATCCGTCGGAGGTCCGATTCGGCGGAGGGGAAGAGAGACGGTGATGTCGGTGGAGGCAGGAAAGGAAAACGGAGATGCCCCTGCCACATCAGCAAAAATTTAACATCGTTTGACCTACCATCCATTTTGGACTAACTTGTTAACTTTTTCAAAGTTGAGGGACTAACTCGCACTGAGTTAAAGATAAAGGACTAACTCGTGCGAGTTTGCCAAGTTGGAGGACCAGCCACGCATTTTTGGCCTTTTAAGAATTCCAAAAGTAATTTTAAGATATTTTTTTTGGCAAAATTAACCTTTTTTATTAATTTCTTTTTACTTATTTAACCTAAAAAAATTAATAAAAAATCTAAGCTAAAAAAGTTCTTTTTTGAACGGTGATTATTTGCATGAGACACATTCGGTACAACTACATTGGTAAATAGCCCCACAGAATGCAAATGCTCGGTCAATGGTAGGGATGGCAATGGGGTGAATCGAGCATGGATAACCCCTACCTGTCATCTGTATCTGTTGTTTTTTTAATACCTGCTACTTTGTAGGTATCCGCAAGCAGACGAAAAATCTTACCTATGTCCACGACTCACAGGTAGTCCGCACCCACAGGTAACCCGCGGTTTTAAACTGTGTTTTTTAAATTTCATAAAAATAAAATATGAAAAATATATACAAAGTCATTTCCTACATATAGTACAACAAAATCATAAAATACACAAAACCATAACATACATACAAGAAAATATTCTATTAGAATTAGTATAAAATATTAGTTAAATGTAAGTGTTGCATTCTATTATAATTAATAAATAGGAAATTTATACTTGCAGGTTTCGCGGTAGTGGGGGCGGATTTACCTGTGATGGATACTCTTTACTCACTACTCGCCCATACCCACCAAATGAATGTGATTTGCTACCTATGTCCGTCCTATCGCCGATACTTTTATCCATTTACTCACCTATTATAAGTGAATATCTACAGATGATAGATTTCACTCACCCACTTGTCATTCCTAATCAATGGCCAAGGCAGTTAGCAGCCAAGTGAACTACTGCTAGGCACAAATTCAATATGACACAATTGCACGTCACACTAAGCATGCAAGATTTACACTAATTAATTAAATTACCTTAATCACATTAATCAATCGCAGGAATTAAGCTAATTAATCCAATCAAATGAGAGAAGAGTTGTATAATGGGCGTTAGGATCCGCCCGTAACACTTCCGTTGAAGATCTCAATGGTATCGCCATGTCCGACGTGGTGCCACCTAAAGGAGCGATCGTCGTCCATCACATTCTGCTTGTAAATGAAGAAGTAGCCTTCCGGCGGAAGATGGAACTGGAACCTCCCGTGCAATTTCTGAAGCTCCTTCCTCAGCTCGCTCACGTTGTCCGTTGCGTTCACCTCCACAGGGATCTTCTTCGTCCCGCACTTGGTCAGCACCATCACCTTCAACTTCTTATTATTTGCCCCCGACCCCGACCCCGTCGGCGACGGCCTCACGTTCACCTCGATCTCTGCGTTATCAGTGAGCTCACACTCGCGCAACGAGCGGTTGTCTTGGAGCTCCGACCCGCCGAACTGGACGATCAAGCGGCCGACAGGGATAGGCTCGAGCTCGTGATGAATCTTCTCCTTGAGGCGCAAAACGGTATCGTCCTGGTCCATTTCGAGAGGGACTAAGCTCTTGGACGTAGAAGGGATGGTGATACGGAGCTGGATATTCTGGGTGAAGGAAGGAGGCTCCAGCTTGACCTGGGCTGGCTTGCTGTTCTCGGGAGCCGGGGCCGGCGAGGGTGCTGGTACGGGTGCAGGTTCGGGTGCCAGGAGGAGTTGTACCCGAGAGTTCTGGAGGAGCTGACAGAACTCGACGTCGCTGTCGTCTTGGAGGATCTGGCCGTTGAAAACCAGAGTCTGGCGGTGGACGGGAATGGATTGGTATTTCTGGACTTTCTCTTTGATTTCTAGGACGGTGTCGAAGTAGCCGATTTCGATGGAAAAGGGGCGGCCTCGTTGGGGCTCAAAGAAGATATCCATTGACGAGCATGTGTATATGGCCGAGGACGGACCGACTTGGCGAGTTGGGGTTTGTATAGGGAGCGGAGACGGAGGTTGATGATGAAGTGAAGGTGGCAGGCAGATATGTGGGGCGTGAGATTTTGTTGTTGTAACAGTACGTATCTGATGCTGAGATCCCGATCTACAAGCATTTTTAATTAGTCATTTACTTTTAGGATTTTGTTTTCTTAATTTGGGATTTCCAACTAAATTAAATGATTAATTCGGATGTGGCCTTTTTATCTTGTAATCTATATGCCGCTCATATACGTTAGCTCGTTTATGTAAAGGATTGTCAGATAAATTTGGCTTCGCTGTTGTCCTTTGGGTTGTTGCATGTGATTTCTTTTAAGTACTAGAACTTTGAAGATATATATTTCAGTTGAAAATTTAATCACACAATTTTTCTATATGGTACCATATCAGTTCTATCCAACCTCGAGTAACCATAGCAATAGCAATTGACTTCCTGAAAAATATGTTTAATTACACGAATTTGACTCCACATTAATTAGCTCCAAAGACATGGAGATGGTTTATAAAAGTAACAGAACCATCATAATTAAGTTTTAACGGCCTAAAGATGGAGTTAGCAATATCTCATGTGAACTTACTGTTACTTGATCTAAATGATATTTTTATATTTATTTTAGGATATCAGTGATTATCAAAAATATGTCACAGATCAAAGGATATTTTTACATTTATTCCAGAATATCAGTGATTCTTATAGGTATGTTATGACTGTCCGATTGCTCACAGAGTGTGATCCAAGTAATAAGTTCCACAAGGGAATGACTTCAATTAACAAAACATAGCTGTTGGCTTCCCGGAATATATGTTTAATCTCACAAATTTGACTTCCAGGAACATGTATGTTTAATTTCACGAATTTGGCTCAACATTAGCTTCAAAGACTTGGAGATGGTTTATAGAGTAACAGAACCATCACAATTAAGCTTTAATGACCCCAAAGATGGAATTAACAATATCTCATATGAACTTATTGTTACTTGATTTTAATGATATTCTTACATTTATTTCATGATATCAACGACTATTAAGAATACGTCACAAATCAAAAGATAATCTTACATTTATTTTAAGATATTAGTGACTACTGTATATGGACATATCACAACTATCCAATCACCCACGAAGTGTGGTCCAGGTGACGAATTCCACAAAGAAATGACCTCTGATTAACCGTAAGATAGCAAGTGCCTTTCCGGAATATATGTTTAATTTCACAAATTTGACTCAAATTAGCTCCAAAGACATGGAGATGGTTTATAGAGTAACGGAACCATCGCAACTAAGCTTTAATGATGCCACAAATGTATTTCTGATTACCAAAAAAATTTTATGCCACAGATGGAATTAGCAATATTTCAATTGAATTTGTTGTTACTTGATTTAAATGATATTCTTATAGTTATTTCAGGATATCAGTGCCTATTACGAACACATCGTGAATTAAAGGATGTTCTTATATTTATTTCAAAATATCAGTGACTATCATGGACATGTCAAGACTGTTCCATCACTCGTGGAGTGTGATCCAGGTAATGAGTTCCAGAAGAGAATGACCTTAATTAACCATAACATAGCAATTGAGTTCTAGGAATATATGTTTAATTTTACGAATTTGATTCTACATTAGCTCCAAAGACATGACGACCGTTCATATGGTAACAAAACCATCACAATTAAGCTTTAAAGATCCCAAAGATGGAATTAGCAATATCTCATTTGAGCTTCCTGTTACTTAATTTAAATTATATTTTTACATTTATTTCAAGATATCAATGGCTATTACAGATACATCATAGATTAAAGGATATTCTTACACTTATTTTAAGATATCAATGGCTATTGTGGACACGTCATAACTGTCCAATCAATCACAGAGTGTGCGAAGTGACACTCCACATTCGCCATTATCTCGTACTAGGTTGTTAAATGTGAAAGCATGAACTCAAGTGCACAAAAACAACAGAAACCTTTGATCTACGTAATTTCTTATCACTGATTCCGTAAATTGGGATGAAGATTCTAGTAACTTGCTCTCTCTAACCTACGCCAAACTTCTCCAATGGAATTAGCGTAATCTTTCGGATCCTCTCCTTTTAAGTGGTCACTATAAATCCTATCCCCTACAATTGTGACCTCAAACAACCACATTACCAACCAGGTCTTTGTCTAGAAGCAGAGGAAACGGGGACAAGGACAACCATTTGGTTTGTTGTTTCAGAAAAGGAATTTCTTGAAATTTCAAGACAACCAAGATCAACCCAACTACCAAACTAAACATTTTGGACATCAGTCCTCAAGATTCTTGAAAACTATACAGTTGAACCTGTCGTGGCCAAACTTGACCATAGACATCCTTCTTCGTGTATCGCCTGTCCCAAGACCATGGCACATCTGCACGAGGCACAGAAATAAATTTGATGAACCATAAAAGCATCTGGAAGAAACAACAGCAACGATTAGTGGAACATCTGTATGACCTTCAGCAGAGTATCTCTCAGGAGGGAGTTCGTAAGGTACAGGCAAAGGAATCACTTCGGTCGTTCTCCTTCCTTGCCAAGTTAGAGCAACCAACTTTGTTGTTTTTGCTTCAGAATTTTCTATTGGTCCAGACTTAACCTGAAAATCACGTTGAAAGCCAAGTAATTTCTCCTTGTTATGGACCTGTGGTACTGTTGGTTTGACTACTGTTGCTAGGTACAGATGCCAATTACCTCTGAAGGTGCTCCACTATTTGTACAAGAAAATCCATAACCCTGTTGCTGGATCGTGGATGGTAAAAATAGAACACCAAGCTATAAAGCATTGTTAAAGACGTAAATTTAGTTTATAGGTGGTAATAAAAGGATAAAACGAGAGACAGATGGATGAATTGACGTCCAGCCATTATTACCAAAGATATTGTAAAAATCTTGCTTTCAATCCAAAATGCATTAATGCTTATACCTCATACGAACGGATCATCAACTGGGAATTATTCTTTTGAAGTGCTCCCCAAGCAGCTTTGCTAAGGTTTGCTGAAGTTAGCAAGAACCAACTGCATATGCTTAGTAGAATTTGCAGTAAATAATTTGGGATGAATGCCTGAAGTATTTTGTACCGGGGATTATTAAGATACAGAAAAGTGAAAGCTCAAATCTTACGCTAACTTCTGACCCTTATAACGGGCAAATGTCTTTATATGTGGCATTGCACGACTGATGCATCAACAACAATAGCAGTTAGTATGTCGTTGAAAGAGGACAGTAAACAAGTACTTTAAGTCCTACAACAACACAAATAATAATTTAAATGCTGCATCTCATTTAGACCACAATAAATTAATATTTGCTAACTCAGACTTCCAGAAAGAGGATTCGTATACCAGCGGCCAGTGTGGCTTGCTTTCCATTTAGCCCAGTAATTCTTCAAGAAGTTCTTTTCAACATTTTTTATTGGACTTGGAATTGCGTTTCCAGCTGCATAACCCTGTAAAATAGGAAATAAGGTAAAGTCAGCTTAAATAGATTTGATACCAAAAGTTTGAAGATACTTGGCTGTTTAACAACCAGCAAATGCAAGCATGTTAATGGAGTGGAGAAGTATTCAATAGAACAAAAGAGATCTATATGAGATATTGCCCCTGGTTGAAAGGAACAGATGGGAAACACTACTTGATCCTAATACCTCTAAGGAGCACCTGACATCTTCCACTGTAGGCCATATTATTAACGGTTCCCCAGGACCAAGAGCTGTTTTGTCTTCTGAGTGACCAGATGACATAGAGGACGCTAGCTCTGCCATCCACTTCTCATCCAAGGAACCAAGGGAGGAGAACTACAACAAAGCAGGCAGAAAATTAACACTAAAAATAAAAAAATAAAAAACAAAAACAAATAAAAGAGAATATATGCTATATTTTCACAAGTGCATTGATACTATTATCAAGATGCCATTTATCATGGATAATAAAGGAAAATAACTAACAAAAGAATTTTCAAAATGTTTGATAAAGGCAATGGACACGTGTTTATCAGTGCAAAATCAAGTAAACATAAATGACTTTGTAAAGAAAATTATAAGTTCTGCATGTCAGTGGATTAGCCATTCAAACATACCTGATAAATAAGAGGAGCCCTCTGAAAGTCTTTATCAAAAGTACACTCTTGGAGAATGGTGCGTAGCTTCATATGTCCCCACCTTTTCAAATTTGAACCTGTGTGATATCCAGGAACAGATGCAACTAAACGGACCTGAAAATCATAGTTGACTGTCAGGTAAAAAGTGTCTAAGAGAGAAAAATTCTCCCACTTTGAGGAAGACACCAGAGAAAAAGCAAGCACATGAAAGAATGATACCGCAGCATTTGTGAAATCAAACTTTCTCAAAAAGGCTGCATTGATCTTGAAGTTCCCCAGAGCTGGTAAATTGGCAGTGAATTCAGGCCACTACAAGTAATGAAGACGCTATTGACATCATGAACAGAGAATGGTTAGCAACATCAGTGTGCGATAGAGCTGGCTTGGAGACAAAAGGCCTAAATTAGCAGTTCTATGACCATTATAGGTATTCTTTTCCTTGGAAAAAGATATTTACACATATTCGGCCAAGAGAAAAATAAATATGCCAGAAGATTGAAAATAAATAAAAGTCAGACAATCAGAACCTTCAATGCACTGAGATAGTCAACCAAGTCATTCTCAAATGCACTTCCTTTGGTGGATTTGTATTCATCTTTCCAAGGGAAGTCTTGCATCCAAAGACCTTGACTCTTGTTGTTCCAGTCAACATATATCAAGTTTGCTGTATGTACAACGACACGTACTCCTTGTGCATAGACAAGAATCATTGCCTTCGAGTGGTGAGTGCCAAATGAAATAGGCAGTGGTGGCTTGTGCAAAATCCAATTAGATGGTTTACTCCTCTACTAAGAAGATGAAGGCTAGTTAGAATCCAGTAGCTAATAGCAGGATTTACCAAGTAAAGGAATGTTACAATTTTGAGCCAGAACTAACCTTCATAACATCCACTGCACCATCACTCTCCCCATGAGTCACCAAAACGTGCGGAATATTCCCCAGTTTCGGACAAGCTACACCAAACAGAAGAAAGAGCAAGTTTTCAAATCATAGAAGTGCAATGAACAGCTCAGACCAACAAGGACTACGTAAGTGAGAAAAAAAAAAGGATGGAAGCGTTCATCAATGCCCTAGAATGGACAACCGTATTACATTTTGCTGAAGCAGAATAGACAATAGCATTGAAAAACAAAAGCTCTCTCTCTCCTTCTCTGTCCAAAATCAATAATAACATTATACGAATGATAAAGAACAACAAAAGTGGGCTTCCTTGCACCAAACAGAAAAAATTGAAAGATAAAAACAACTTTTTACGAAACATTATTGGAGAAGAAAAGATCATTCATTACGTATATGTATCTCTTACTCATAACCTCCGCCATTTGTGAACTCCTTGACAAAAAATAAGTTAAAAATTCACTGGATGGATAGCTTACCAGACATCAGCCAATCAATGTCCACCATATAATTTGACAGGATACAAAGAAGAATGTCCCCCTGACAATAAATAAGAATTAACTAACCAAAGCCCCAAAAGCTTCAACAGTTGCAAGCTTTTAACATCATGCATCAGAATTCAACTCATACCTGAATCACATCACCTATTGAAACAGAGTTTGTGTTAGCCCAACCAGGCAACTCTTTCACTCGCAACAGCCGAAATGTCAACGGCAATTTATCGTGGGAAACATGAAACTTACGAATGGCCTCCGGACAATCTTCCACATTCCTGCCTTTCAGCTCAGCCTTCTCAAGGTTCTCCGATTTAATTTTCTTCCCCGGAAGTTGATGGTTCTCACTGACATTATCGACAGCGTCGGAAGTTCTTTTAGGATCACCAGCAGAAGTCACATAAATAAAGAAGTGATTGCCTGGGATCAACTCTATGATATCTCCGTTACGAACGACAGCGCTTTCTCCAGAATGAACCTTCTTCCGCTCCTCGCCGGATCTAAACACAACCGGATTGGTCCCCTCCTGCCGATTCCCACTCACAAATCAATCGAGAAACCAGAAAATCAACCGGAGTATATTGAATAAACAAAAAAAAAAAAAAAGAAAGGAGAGACATACCACAAGTAAGACGGCCGAGCCATCAGGGGAGGTGGCGAGCGAAATGTGCTTGCGGCTGAGGCGCTTGTCCGGGACGGAGACGTCCTTGCGTCCGATGAAATTGGGGCCCAGGGAGAGGTTTATATTATGAAGCGAAGCGTCTTGCTTGAGGTTTCGGTTCAGCGGAAGCAGGTGGGCGACGTGAGAGCGAGGCATAGTGGTTTGTGCATGAGATGAGAGCGGAAAGAAGCGACGGGCAGGCGATCGGAGCCGGGAACGGAAATGTAGGGAAAGGCAGCGACGAAGCGTGGGTTGTTTGGAGAAAAAACTCGGATTATTGTTCGTGTTGGGAAGCTGGAACTGAAGCAGCGAAGTAGTAAGGGTTCGCGCGATCACAGTCGCCAGGCTTCAGTCCACCGCTGGGAACGAAAACTTCCTTTATTTATTTATTTTTTTGTTGGGAACGAGCACAGAGCACTTGTAGCACTAGCGGTCTTTTCGGTTGCTCTCCAATTTATTTTAACTTAAATTTATTTTATTTTATTTTTTCATCATGTAATAATTTTTATGAAGTTATTAAATTTATATAATTTTTTTATTTTTAGACATTAAAAAATATTTATAAAAATTAATAAATTTATATAAATTATATTTTTAATATATTTTTAAACATACATAATATTAATTTTTAAATAAAATTGATTCTGGACAAAAAATATATAAAAATAAAACTAAATTATTTTAAATTAAATTCACTTAAATTAAAATAAATTCACTTTAAAATTTAAGTTCACCTTGTTTTGGTTTTATTTTTGTCTATTGTTTTTTAACGAAAATATTGAATGAATTTTGGCCATTAAGATGAATGAATTATCATGTGAAAAATGAATTTTCGCCTACCGGAAATTCACTGGCTGATAAGTTAACTACTACTGAATACTGATTCGCGTTTTGTAGAATATTGCGAAGAGTATCAAAATCACCCACTTAGTTGACGACAAACGGATATAATATTTCGTCACAAAAACGAATATTCCGTTAAATGTCAACCACATCACCACCAAAGACATTCCCTATTTCTGATACTTCAGCAGCTAGGGGTGATCAGTATTCGGTTGAAACCGAAAAACCGAAAAAAATTTAAAATTCGGTTCGGTTAATTCTGCAATTCGGTTCGGTTTCGGTTGAAACCGAATAACAAAAAATTCGGTTTCGGTTCGGTTTCGGTTTTAGAGTTCGGTTAATTCGGTAACCGAAATAACCGATATTTTTTATACCAAATTTTTTTTATTTGTTTCATGAACAATAATGCTACCAAGTAACCCAAATTAGCTTGAATTCTTATTTTTTTTCTTTCCATAGGCAATGAATCTTCTATATTGAATGGAATTTGAAAAGAAAAATAATATATTTATCTCATTTCATCTCTTATAGAATTTAATTACCATTTTTTCGGTTAATTCGGTTTAAACCGAACCGAACCGAAATATTTCGGTTCGGTTTGAATTCGGTTTTATGGACTAATTCGGTTATTTCGGTTTCTTAGTATCCAAAACCGAAAACCAAATAAACTGAAAAATTCGGTTCGGTTTGAACCGAACAAACCGAATAATCACCCCTATCAGCAGCAGTGCTGTCATGCTGTGGGTTTCTGCTGCTTAAATAGAGATCACTGGAGACACCGGAGGCTGGAGGGTCGTAAGCTGATCGGAATTGGAGCCCATAATGAGCTGGAGCTGGACGATGTGGAAGAGCTTTTGGAGGTTAGTAGAGGGAATGGATCAAGGTTGTTAAGATCAAGCTACTACCAGAATCGTTTTTTACCGTTCAAGATTATGATCATGAGATTGGATCATAGATCGTACGATCCTACCCACAACTTAAAATTTTTTATTTAAATAATATAATTTATGTAAAAGACTAATTACATTAGAAACTTAAATAAAATTTAAGTATCATAACAATAGTACAACATAATTATTGATACAATACAAGTAAAGTTCAAATTTTAATAGAGTTTACATCAATATAATTAATAAAATAATTAACACAAGTCTGAAAGAAATTCATAAACAAACATATTGTTGACAAATAAAAAGAGTACAATGTTCATAATTTAAATATTCAGTAATTAACATTTAATAAATTTAAAATGTATAATAATTATTTTATAGTAAGTAAATAATTTAAAATTCATAGTTTTTTCTTCTTAAATAAAATAAGTTCAACTTATAGAAAAAAAAAGTGGTAATTTGAATGTCCATTAACTGTAAAAAAATATTATTATATATATCAAACTTACAGTAAGACAGTTACTGAATAATTTAAATTATGCTTTAAAAAGCTGTAATCAAACAACTACCTTGAGTTAACAAATTTCATCCAATTAGTTAACAAATTTCATTCAATTGGAGACCAAAATGAAATATTTTTACTGGATTTAGAACCAAAATAAGACGTTTTTAATATGTTTAGGATCTAAACAAAACATTTAATAGATTAGATATGAAAACAAAATGAAAATTAAATGTTAACGATCATCCATGCAATTTACCCCCAATAAAAATTAATATTCAGGTAAGATCGGTAGGATCTTTCGATCTTATGATTCTAGTCGCGATCCTACCATGTCTTCAATTCTAAAACGTTTTAATAAGGTTTTTTATGTTAGGATTGTAGGATCATACGATCTTACGATTAAAATCGCGATTTTAACAACCTTAAAATGGATATTACTGGACCACGTTCAGAAACCGAGTTCTAGATCTGATGTGAGTGAGTTGGAGAAGTAGTAGGAGGAATATCTATATGGTGAAACTACGGGAAAAAATGAGTTGAGCATTTTATTAAATAGTTTGAGCTTGAGCTCTATTTTTTTATTATTGAGTCAAGTCTAATGAGCTTCGAGCCAAATTTTAAGCATCATTTTAAGTACAAACTCTTAATGAACCAAGTTTGAAGCCTGATACTGTTTAGCTCGAACTCTAATTGAGCCTAACGAACCTAATATTTTTTTAATATAAAATAAATTAATTTTATTTTTAACATATCTAAACCCTAAAATTCTAATTTTTATTCCTTAAATTGAGCTTGAACTCTAAATCAAGTTTAAATTGAGCTCAAACTTTTAATCGAGTTTTGAGTCTATCGAGTCACCAAGCCAAGCTTCGAGTTGCTTTTTCTGAAGCTCGAGCCCGAGTTGAGTCAATTTTTAACGAGCCAAGCTTTAAGCATAGGATTCGGACTTGACTTAGCTCGTTTTCACCCCCTAGGTGAAACTGTGGACGTGGATGAAGAGGACAACGACTCTGAATGATAAGCCAAACATCTCTGCCACTCTACGACACTTGCATGATCACTATTCAGTTATTTAGTAGAGATATCCAGAAAAAACGTCCCTTCTATCAATAGTCTGAACAGCGAAAACATTTGTTTTTCTAATTGGATGAACAACTGTACAAGAACACAGCCGGTAGGATTATCCATGATCAAACTAGCAGCCATGAACATGCCTCATCATACTAGACTTTAATCCTGACTACGTTGAGTCGCTAGCAGGAAGTTCATTGTGTCAATTAACTCTTCAAAGTTAATTAAACCTACGATTTCATGCAAAAGCAATCACAAATATATCTGCACATTCGAAAAGGTAAAACCAATGATTTCTCATCAAAGCTACGGTTCTCGGCCTGTATCACTATTTTTGGTAAAGATTACTGCAACAAAAACGTGGAGGCAACAAACAGGAGAAAAACAAAGCTTCCCGGTTAGTTTTTTACTCTCCTTCAATCGAGAGGAAAGAAAAAGACAGAGACAAACAAGAACGAGCATTTCTAAAATGTACGTGTCTGACCTTATCACTGAACTCCTAGAGGGGATTGACCGGTAAAGGATATACTGTCACCTTCGGCGCTTGTACTCCTTCCGCATTTCTGCGACATAGCTGTTCATGTTAGACTTAATCCATAGACGTCTTTGAATCAGATCCTCCTTTGTTGATTCATCTAACAAGCCAACACAAACAGTTGTTACTTCAAAACTAAATTGGAAAAACACAATTTAAACAAACAGAATATAAATAATTTTTATCGCAAGGAGCATTTTTTTACTTCTGGAATGTTAAAAGTATTTCTCCATTGAACATTAATCTATGGTAGTATAACAGTGCAGATCCACTGCATACCCTATTCCTTAAAACCAAGAAGAAGCCACCCAAGTAAGAAATGATTTCACAATTAAGCCACCTTAACAACACAATGTTAACTTGTTGCTCTTCATGCACAAATCAAGAATTTAGACTGTACTTACCAATATTTATCCAGGCATCAGGAGGCACCCCAAGGGATTTTCTGGTCAGGTATGACGCATCTTCCCAAGAATATGGAGCACCTTTGATCCTGTATCTCCAGAACCAACAGGCACACCACAGCAATAGCTGGAGAAAGAGAGAAGCTCTTTAGTCTTGAGACAGACTAGTAAAACTTAACAGTAAAGCATTTTTTTTTTTTTCCAAGAGCACCAAAAAATTGTTAATCAAAAGACTGTATTTGATGTGATTCTACTCGAGTAATTTTCAAGAAAGAATTTGACCTCGAGCATGGCAATCAAACCTTTCCAATGGTATAAGGTAAAAGCACAAAACGGACAGCAAGTAGTTCCCAAATTGAGGGCCTCTCAGCGCCCTTTATATCCAATTCAAGTTCTTTGCTAAGATCTTCCTCCACCTTCCTGTCATAAAAACAGCTCCATCAGAGATTCTGAATATTGTAAACTCAGCTTAAATACAGCTTTGAAGCATGTAGATCGGGCGTATACTTGTCCATTTGCTTGCTCCCCTTCTTCTTATTTGGGGCTCCTCCACTCCGTTCAAGTTCCAATGCTCGCAGTTTGTTTTTGTATGCAGGTGTCCTCTTTACCATAGCTACAGCCTGCAGAAGATACAAAATTAAGACAAGATATATATTGAAACTTTGCTGACTTGGCCTTCTGTTGGGGAAAGAAAACAAGCATTGACAAAAAACAAGCTAAAGAACATTTCTTGTTCCTTATTTATTTAAAGAAAAAATCACCAAAGAAAATTCTCCAGTTCTCTTTAAGGTAGCAAGGAATCTAAACACACAAAAAAAAAAAAAAAAAAAAAAAAAAAAAAAAAAAAAAAAAAAAAAAAAGCTAAAATACTTCACTCATAAAGTCAATTTCATCAACACATTTTTGTCCCAACTTCACACTATGTGAATTAACAACACAACAATCAGAAATCACATTGCATACATGCACACGAGATTGTCACAACACAATGGAGTGGAAGGCATATTCAAACTAAAGTTCCAAATCATATCAAAGCTCAAAAGTCGTCAGCTTAAGCTAACACTAGGTTGTCACTTACATGGTTGTACCTTGTCCATCGATTTAGATACTGAAATGCTGAGAGCACCAGCAGAAGACCAACCAGAACAGCACGAGGGTCCTACAAAGCATATAATCTTGCTAAAATAACAGATAATGAAACAGTAGAATGTTGAACGATGAAGGTTTACTTTATTTTGTTACAAGAATAGAACACTGAAGATAAATGGAGGATCCATAAAACCAGTAATATTCTCACCGTTTTATGACCATAGTATGCACGATAGTACCGAGCTGTATTATAAAATACCTAATAAGAAGATGAGATTGATTGTCAATGATTATTATGATGAAAGAAAGATTGATTATAAATACCAAAATGCCATTTAACATCATATAGAATATGAAGATAACATCTTGCTTTGCATATGCATATATGATAGGACAAGAACTGAACAACCAAAGTATTTAACACATTGCATTGGCATTTAGACAATAAACATCAGGCAGACGCCAGGTTATTTAGAAGACAGTGCTCAGGAAGAGATTTAAAGTGAAGTCATACATTTAAAGCTTGCTTCTGCAAATTGAAAGCTTTCCAGCTAAAACAAGTTTCTAACACAAATCACAAACATAGCAATAATAATAATGAGGAAATAATCTAAACTGAGGATCAAGAGTAAGGTCACTTGAAACATCAGACTAGTACTGCACTGAAGCAAGTTTCTACACTGAAGGGCGACATTATAGTGAATACACTAATGGCTTTAGTTTATTCCAATTTAGCAAAACTGTACCTGATCCATTTTACCGTTCATCATGCATCTGCGGTCATGAAATCCTAAATTTACCTCTAACTCATGTATGGGAAATGGATAATCAATCATGAGACACTTCAGACCAGTGAAAAAGTATATGAAAAATTCCAGAAGATCTAGAAAATGCAACAAATACACTATTGCGTTCAGGAAAATGCTCTAAGAAAACTTGGTCTAACCTCCTCTGGATGTGCAATTGCATAATCATACTGTTCCCTTGTTGCATCATCTTTCAAAATCTGCAATTGGGAGAAAACTTCACTTAATCTGTTACTAAAAGAATATGAATATTGCATTATACCAATAAAAAGGATGAAAGAACAGAAAACCAAATAAACAGGTTTAAACCAATCCACACATCAGGAAATAACAAATTCAGCAGAACCAACAATAATCAACAAAATTTCGGTAGTAATGCGATTGATATAAGAAATGCAGTACCTCATAAGCATTTGCAATTTTGACAAACAACTTTCTCGATTCCGGATCTGGATTCTTATCCGGATGACTGACCATGACAAAGACAAGAGAAAAATTGTCATTCTGAGGAAATACTCTACAAACAAATATCAATAATAGAAGATTCCAGCATCAAATCAAGGAACTTACTATTTCAAAGAGAGCTTGTAATAAGCTTTCTTGATCTCCGAGGCATTAGCGTTCTGCGAGACTCTGAAAAAACACGAGAATTTCGAGATCAAACAAGAAATGAATGAGGAATGCTAATTTAGTAGAACAATGAAAGCTGGAGCTGACCCCAGAAGGTCGTAGCAATCGTCTTCGTCGCAGTAAATCGCGACCGACTGCTTAAAGAGGAGTGACACCACCAGCGCTGCTACGATCGCGCCAAACCGGATAACGGCCGGTGGCGCCATGTTCCTCCGTCACCGTCGTGGAGAAGCGGTGAGCCAATGCAAGTCGACGGCTCGTCCGACTTCGCGTTTTCAGTTGCGGCCGCTGGCAAAGCCTTTTCTCCAACACAATCGTCGGGCCTCGGTTTTTGGGCCTCCCTAGAAAACTAATATAGCTCTCGATCCAGACTTTAGGCCCACGTTCACTTCTCTCTGCAGTGACCAGAGGGACTTTCGGCCCAAAAACTGAAACGAAACAACTAAGAGCATAAACTTTTTACTCTTTTTCTTTTAACAAAGGCCTAAATACCTATTACTCCTTTAAATTATAGTGACCTGGACAGTTTGCCCTTGACCTATAAAGTGGAGCAACTTGACCTTGAACTTTGGAAAATTGGCTAGTTTAGTCCCTCAACTCACTTATGCGTTCATGTCGCTGTACGTGACAAAAATGATGTTAAAGAGACAAACGAAGCCCCCTTTTCTCCTTCGTTCCCAACACCGCCTCTATCTTCCCTCTGCCCACCTAGGTTTCAATTAAATTTCCCAACATTACGGAGACCTAATAATGAATTGACATCTAAGTCCCAATCGGAGACTCAATCAGAGACCTAATAGTGGATTGACATCGGCAGAATCAGAGATGCCATGATTCTCTGTCGCCATTAACAAATGAAGCACGTGAAGAAGAGGACAGGGCTGGAAGTCGAATGTGTTTTTTGTCTCAATGATTCATCCAATTTGTTCAGATGCTCTCTATTGGACCGGACAATTTGTACGATTCATTCGTATTGAAGTAATGTGATGTGCTGCTGAAGGAGCGGTGGAGGTTTTAGGCAGATTATGGGGTAGAGGGGATGCAATAGGAGGCTGCTTCGATGTCAAAGGTAGGAGAAAATGAAGGTGAAGGAAAAATCATAGAGGTTAAGGAGGGCAGAGATCGAGCGAAGGAAAGGGCGGAGGCTACTGCTCAATTAAAGATGGATGGCGTGAAGATTGGGCTGAGTCAAGAGACTAAAATAATAAATTCATCAAAGTTTAGGGTTCAAATTAATCCATTCATCAAAGTTCAGGATTTGAGTTGATCCACTTTATAGTTCAGGTGGCAAACTGTTCGAGTCACTATAGTTTAGGAGAGTAATAGGTATTTATGCCTTTAACAAACACTACAAGAGGAAAGCGATGAAGCGACTGAAACTAACACTTGAATTTTAGTCGTTAGTCGGTTTACTCGCTAGTCAGTCACTAGCTTATAAGCTATAAAAATTATTGTGACTGACTAGGGATTAAAATATTCAATTGCTAGTTTTAAATTTTAGTCGCTAATCAATCGCACATTTTATAATATTTTTTAAAATCAGTCACTATTTAGTCGCTGGTTTACTTCAGTCGCTAAATCAAATTAAAACCTTCAGCTTCGGCCTCTGCTTCCTCATTTCTCATTTTTGTTTCTCCTTCTTCCTTCTCTATTTCTCTCATTGTGTCTTTTTCTTCCTTTTCTGTTTCTCTAATTTTTTCTTTCTCTCATTAATTCGGTCAACCTCCAGGAGCCACCACCGTGTTCTGTCTACACCTCCAGGAGTCGCCGCAACCCTCACCGCCCGAGCCCTGCTACCCGGTTGTCCCAAAAGCACCATCATCAAGAGAATTGAAGCTGTGGTTGATCTTAATGTGGTCAATGAAGTAGTTACACAATGAGATCATACTTATTTTTCAGTAGTTGATACCATGAGTAAAGTAAAAAATTCAGGGGATGAAGATGTTGGAGATGTTTTGGTTTTACTAACATATTTATACTTATATATATACTTAAAATATACATAATGTTATATAAAATATATCATTAATTTAAAAATCAGAACTTAAACTTGAATTTAGTCTAATAATTAACGGCTAAAATGATAGACTTAGTGACTAAATTTAAAAATGACTAGCGACTGAATTAAATATATTATCGATTGAACTTTCAATTGCTATTTTAATAAAGTTCAAAATTCTAACCACTAACGTATTTAGTCGCTAATTTTAGTCGTTAGTCAATTGCTAATAACTAGTGACTAATGATTTTGCCACTAGTCAATTGAAAACTGAGACTGACAGTAACTATTTCTTCAGTCACTAATCTACTTTTCTCTTGTAGTGAAATGGGAAACCATGCATAACGGTCAATTACAATGACGGACCAATCTGGCTTATAAAGTTGTTCCAACTCTAAATAAATTATCTATTTATAATGCTAACAGTCAAATTGCTTGAGATTCTAAGTCAGACAGCAGAGACCCTCTATTGTCAATTTGCTCCGATCAACTACATATAAAGACATAAAGGAAGGGGTCAGGAGAACCCTTAAGGTATGTCCTTTGGGTTCCTTCGGCATCTAAATCAGTAAAGTCATAGTGTAGAATTTATAAAAAAATGAGAAAGATATTTGATATATATATATATATATATATTACCATATGGACTTAATAGGTTTGTACCTTAATTATTGAGCTTGATAGACATTATTAGCCCTATTATTAATTAGATTTGAGACCCAATAACCCAGTGGTGTTGAGAATGGCACAAAGGCTATATTATGGTCAAACAGTGGCTCCGATGCTATATTTAAAAAAAAATGAAATGGCTTAGAAGGCGAAGCCCTAGACCAACATCCTCATAAATTTAACAATTCTTCTGTAGTAATTTCTCTATAATAGTTTAATTTGTCTACAAGGACCAATCTAGTTTTCAGAGCAAACAGTGTTAATAAAATGTGGCTGGCTAATTAGGAACCTCCAAATTAATATCATTTTTATCCTAAGATTGCTATTCTGCCTTAGTGGATAAACTAATTGCTATCTCCGATACTTTACAATTTGCAACATCTTGATTTGACAGTGATTTTGCGCCTCACTTCTACCAAAGCACATTTGTCTTTTGTTTGTTGTTTGGCGAGGCCCATGACCTAGCGTCTTTGTTATTCCCTAGTTTTACTTGCATGATTATAATTACGAAGTGAAAAAAGTTCAATGTACATTTATTAGCTAATTACACCAAATTCAAGTGATTTAAGTCAAATTAGGCATTAAGTTGTCTTTTGAGGTGCGTTCGTTACTTTTTTTTTTTTATATAGGTAGTAATATGGTTTAAATTTAATTTTTATAAAATGTTCTCCTCTTTATAATCACAAGTTGGGTTTTGCTAGGACTATGTTGATTATATGGTAGACATTATAATACTGAAATATTTGCTATTTTGAGTTGTCTCAAATTATTTACATAATTTTCATGTTTGGGAAGTTTTTAGCCTTTCATTTAAAATACTACCTTCTTTTTCAACAATTACTTTAAAATTACAGTTCAAATTTATATATAATTATAATTTGGTCTCTGTACTTTTAGAAATTTTCATTTTAGTCCTTATATATTTTTAAAATTTACCCAAAAACTTTGATAAATTTTCAATGCCATTAAGGTTGGAGCATGGGGCAAAATAGAAACAAAAAGTAACAAAATTTATCACACTTTAATCTTTACATACACCAAACTTAAATGTATCAATAAACATGCAAAGTAATAAAATGGATGGAGGGAGTATAGTTTATCTTGTAACTATTAAAAAGAAAAAGGTAGGAGATTTAGGAAGAGTTTGGGTCGTACGGGGAATGTTTTGGAAGCTGCAGGTCTTAAGATATATAGAAAAATTAGTGGGAGTGCCATAAGCCACCGATGGAGTCTTTCATGTTTAAGTTAGGTAAGGGAGAGAGGGTGGGGGGAGTTGTGGTTAGAGAGAAAATTCCCAAAGTTAATTATTCCAATTAGAAGTGAATAAAAATTGCATTGTTAGTGAAATTAGAATTAGAGTGAGGGGAAACGATAGATAGGTGTGGGAATGATGTTGAAGGCGAAGTCTGAGGGGTAGTTTGAGGAGTTGCTAAATTTGGTGCATCATTTTGAGGAGATGAATGGGGTTGGAAACTGGGTGCATGCATGGGGTGGTAAAAAGTAAAAATATTGTCAATGTTGATGGATTTGAATTAAAGACCATTCATTGCCCACTCTATAATGTTGTTGACAAATTAGTTGATCATTTAATTGTCCTATACAATTCGATTGGTTCAAAAGGATTTAGCAATCCACAGTTAATTAGATGGTGGCAGATTAATAATTCCACATTTGAACTTATTAGAAATTATAAATAATAAAAAACATCCATCTTCTTTTAACAAAATTAAGAGAATGGTGCGCAAAGCAATTCTATTTATTATGACATGAGCGCTGTGAAAAAGACGAAATGATTGTGTTTTCCATAGTCTGTGACTTTTAACTTGGAAGTTATATGTATAAATTGTGGTGGAGTAGAATAGGAGCAATGAATGCTTCCTTAGCAGTAAGAAACGGTTCGTAGGATATGCTACTGGGTCAAATTAAGTTGAGGTGGATAGATTGAGTAACTTCTAGGTCCTTTTTAGAAAATATCTTGTTTTTATGAAAGGTAATTCATTTCAATTACTAGCTGTAAATTAAATTACATCTTATAAATTAATGAAATAGGAAATTAAAGAGAATTGGATCAAGGAGAAATCTTTCAGATAAATCAAAATAATTTGTTAAATAATTTATGAGAAGCTGAAAAAAAGAATAGATAAAAGATAAGATAAATAAAAGGAACAAAATATGATCACCTGATCCATTATTTATAAACATTTCATTATTTAATTTTCAGCCTCTTTTTATAGGCCGCTTGATCACAATTCTTTTTATAATCGTCAATTTCAAAAAAATGGGCCACTCAGATCTATCTATTGTTAAGTATCAAATGAATCAGGTGATATTTTTATTGATAATGGTGGAGAAATTTTATAAAAAATAAATAAATGATAAAAATAATTAATGAAAATTGGGTAGAGTAGTGATAAAATATTAACCTATTAGGTATAGATTGGTATCTAAATTTAACCAAATGTACGGAAAATAAAGGAGAAGAAAGATGAGATGGAAAAACTACTTGTTTGTATTTTTTTTCCCATATTCTAATAAAATTTTTGCTTGCTGTTATTAAAAGAGAAAAGAAAAAGAAGTTAAAAAAGATGGGTTGAGTCATGTCAGTTCAGGTCCAGTCACAGGAGTGAAGCAGGTGGGAATAGGGGCAAGGCCGGGGGTATAACGTGTCAGGAGGAGGGCGATAGATAATGAAGTTGGAAAGGGGTCCGATCGAATCTTTCTTGGCGTGAGGTTAGTGGGGTGGAAGACCTGAGCTCGCAATCATTTATCGCGAGGTCGCTGTTTAATGAATTTGGCGGGCAGGAAGAGAAGGAAAGATTATCTATGACATGACCTCATGGACGGGAGGGTAACGACATACCCAGCCAGCCCCATCCGACCCCCACATGCACCCAAAAGTAAATTAACAAAAAATAAAAATAAAAAATAGCAGCTTTAAACTTTTTTATGGAACCGGATTTGTTTGATCCATTATATGTGTGTGTATATTATATAAACATTATAATATATATCCCTCCCCCACCCAAAATAATTTTATCATATTTTATTTTTTTATAGTCTCAAATTTTTATAATATTTTCATATTTAATAGATTACTTTACCATGCTACCCCTTAAATAATTATTTCAATATTTATGTTTTTCAACTTTTCTAATTTCTGTGTAAAAAGGTAAGGACAAAGGTGAAAATAACATATAAATTTTCTTAACTTTCTTAATTTCTATAACAAATTGAATAATTCAATAGATATCGGATAGAAGAAGTATATACTAACTAACGCAATAAGCAGAACAACACCATGTTGCTTACAATAGTGTTCTTCCTATGCTCCTATTCTCAGATCAGAAGATGCCTAGAAAAAAAGGTCAAATTACATAATATGTTCTTTATTTGTCTAAGATGATATCTTTTAGTCATCAAAGTTTAAAAATAGATATTTTTGCTGCCCAATAGGACTTACCCCTGCTACAATACTCATTTTCTAGCTGAAGCCCAACTTTTTGGTTTTTTGACCATAGGATGTCAAACTACGCAACAGGTAATCTGCTTGTCTATAATTATATATCTTGGTTCTTAAATTTTCAAAATCAGATATTTTTACTACTCTGTTCAAACAAACACAAAAGATGTTTTAAGCTTTTGATTTTAACATTTCACATCCCAAAACTTGCATGAGTTACCACTGAGACCCTAGTTTCTGCTTAATCCCCAAACCAATTAATTGTCAACAACTTTGAAATGTTTCAATCTTTTTTTTTTCAAAACCTATGAATTGATAATAATTTGGTTTTGGATTCATGACTTGCTCCCATATGAATATAGTTGATATAAAAAAATTATTTTTTTTGTTGATCGGCCAGCAACAGGCTGTGAGTCACTTACTAGTATATATCTTAACCACATAATTAGTATATTGCTCCCTCTAAATTGTGAAAGAACCAAAATATATTGCTCCCTATAACACTATTTATAATTGTACGGTTATACAATTATATATATGTGCGCCCACACACATGTGCTTTTGTAAGGAACGTTTCATTGGACAACTAAGCTCTTGACCCATGGGTCAGAACTCCTGCACTGTTGCATTGTTTCATCACAACACATGGTTGCAACAGGATCGATTTTGAGTTTTGAGAAAACAAAACCAGAAACAGAGCTGATGTGTACTGTTCCATTCTTACCAACACAGCAAGTGACACTTTTGCATGCTCGGAAATCGAACCAGCGTTCAATTAGCTAGTCTAGCTAGCTAGTGGCAAGCCATGTTATTGAAATTGAAAATTTTGGATTTTCTGGGAAACAATAAGACCAAGCGACCATTTTGTACACCAAGAATGATATGCCTTAAACATGTTGAGAAACGCGTAGAAGCTTAAATCTGTATATAATAGTGTTTGAATAGATTTCCGCTGAAAAGTTGTCACCCGCACGCAGGGATTTGTGACTTCTGGAAGCAGAGCACATGAATGAGAATAATATTTGCATAATATTGCTCTGTTGCTCCTGGTTCAGGTCAATCTGTTTCTCTTATTTTTCTCAGCTTGGTGAAGGAATTGAATAGTTGAACTGAACCTTTTCTATAAAGTAAGTATATATGAGAAGGTGGTCAATCACACTTTCACATCTTATCTTTGGTACTCATTACAAGTTCACTCTGTAAGTTTTGAAACCAACTCTTAACCTTACGTTAATTCTCAACTCTAGCATAGGAAAAAGATTGCCTTGTATTTACAAGGAAAAAAATTAATACTCCCTCTGTTTCACAAAAGCTGTCCTCTTTACTATTCACAGCAATTAATCTATGATTTTATTTCTCATAAAATTTATCATAAAAATATAAACTTTTTACATGAAAATGAGACTTTAAAGATTCTAGTTTTTAAATATCATTTTTTAGAATTTTTTTGAATTCATATTAATATAAATATATTTAAGTCAAACTTTAGTCAAAAAAAATAAAAGGGCCAACTAATATGAAACGGAGGGAGTAATTAATTTAAACTGCTCATTAACTATAAAAGGCAAATACCCCGATTCGACTTCGGGTAATCTAGACCTGACGTGGCGATACGAGATCTTGGAAACGTGCATATTAAATAAATATTATAGAAGTAATAATTTCTCATATTCACGTGGACATCGTATGGGTTAAGGAAGAAACGATTGAAAGGTTGTCATTAGAATCGAATTCTTTTATTGTCGATCGAAATATGAGTAACGAACCCGCTAATTGATGGCGGCCACGCACATGGCAGCTAGCATTATTTATTATTCTAGCTCACGTTTGGTTTGTGCATGCCAAGTGAATCATGTCTGTTGCAAATTTTATTTTTGTGCATTTGGTCAGCCTCCAAGATGGACAATCTGTCCCCTGAGCTCCCTATTTCGAAGATCTTCTATTTTTTTTTAACAGCAAATTAAATATTATTACAAATAAAAACAATTCACAACACCCAATTTTAGAAAGATTCTGAAATAAATCATATGCGAAAAATATAACTGAACTATACCAAACTCCTAAAAATTTATCAAACCCGAGGTCTCATTCCAAAACTGCTAATCCTAAACAAAACCAATAAACCCTACTAATAAAAATTACAACTCCTTGTTCTAGAATGATACTGGAGCAAATCAACTCCAAGAGCACCTTAAAAAAAAATTATACTGAACACCCAAATATATAACAAGCCTAAAGCTCCATATAAAAATCTCCAACAATCCCTATCGGTACCAAGAAAATGCAAACCTTCAAGACCTCAAGAAAACTGAAAATTAAAATCTAGTCTTTAAGCCCTCATTCCAATAATTTTAGTTCACATTTCAATGCTGATTCTTTTGAATGCAATCCTGTCTTTTTTCACTCCTTCCTTTGCCCCTAACCCTTTTCAAGATTCTTTAATATATTCAATGTTAGTTCATCACAACCATCGAAGGATTCATCGCCAATATCAGAACCTTTGTTTCCTATGTTATTAGCACATGACCCCTACTTCCCAAACTTTCTTTAGCACTAATTGAGGGCCCAATATCTTTCAATGTCAAAGTTTTTGATGGCCACTTAAAACTCCCTTAATCTTGCCCCCACGGCTTATCAACTATCTTCAAAATATGAGGAACTAAAAAAATTAAATAAAAATCATTTTCAATATTTATTTTTTTTAATCATAACCATATACAAGTATATATTTAAGGTATGGGGAGTTACAAAAAAAGTTCAGAGGATAAATTATCTAACTCATGGTTCATGAAATTTGGAGGGCAAGCTGCATTTAGACAACTTGTTGGTGATTTTGTGTGTGGGAGTACCTCCATCACACTTCGAACCAAAATTTTAACTGAAAACAATGTCTTACATTTACCAGCTGAGTTGGATAGAGGAAGACAAGATCTTTGACTTAACAAAGTAAAACAAGTTATGCAAGCCAATGCTAGGAGTGTCTGGAAGTAAGAATTTATCAATGTATAAACAATTATTAAGCCTTTCACCAAATCTTAGTCCGATTGTCATGAATTTTACAGTCATGTGGCTCATGAATGGAATTCAAGTTTTGGCTTGTATAATGAATCATAGATTTAGGTTCATTCAATTAAGATGAATTAATATAAAATGAATTATTTTTTATTTTTATAGTTTCTTGTCTGGAACAAATATCATTTAAAAGCTAAATAATAGGTTAAAATCCAAATATGGTCCCTTAACTTTAAGGGTCATCCTAAAGTGGTCCTTTATCTTCAAAAGGGACTCTTAAAGTCCCTTATCTCCCTTATCATGTCCTATTTTGGTCAATTCCATCAATTAAGTGGTTATCTTTGACAGAAAATGTCTATATGGCATTTATTCTGCCACATGCCATCCTATGTCATAATAATAAGTGGCCAAAATGAAAGAACAATAAATATCAAGCTAAAATTGACGCTGACACATAATATTAAAAACTTGAAGTGACATTCAGCCCTAAAATTCGTCTTCCCCAAATCTTCCTTTATTCTAATAGTAGCCACGTCGCTGCCACCCACCTTCGGCATATCCGCTGCCTACTCCGCCCCACTCCAGCTCCTCTC
The DNA here is from genome assembly GCA_005392925.1 of Aquilaria sinensis. Classification (NCBI taxonomy): domain Eukaryota; kingdom Viridiplantae; phylum Streptophyta; class Magnoliopsida; order Malvales; family Thymelaeaceae; genus Aquilaria; species Aquilaria sinensis. Next base: position 100,737 of record SMDT01000279.1, on the reverse strand, counting down.
TGTAGCCAACTTTCCTGCCAGCCCTCCCTCTAGCCCATCTTTATTCCCCCATCTCTCGATAGCCACCTTGCCTCTCATCCCTCACCTCCAACCCGCCAGCGAATCAAAGAGATTTCTCCCTCCAGCTGGTTGTCATTCCTCCACCTTTGGATACCCACATAGCCTTTCCTTCCCCACCTCTAGCCCACTGGGGACAACCGAAAAGTCAAGGAGATTTCTCTGACGGATCGAAACCCTTCAAATCGAAGGCCCTCCGCGCCCTCCTCTTCGTTATGAGGCACCTTCTTTACGACTGCGACTGTGACGGAAGAAGAGCCAATATGCAGGGACTGGCTTGGGGCGGAGCGGAGTGAACATCAAGGCGAAGATGGTGGAAATTGGAGGTCGGATTCGTTGGCCTTTTTGCAGAGATGATTTTGGGAAGAAGATGATTTTGGGTCAATCTACATTTTAAGCCCATACAATTATGTTCTTGTATCAGTTTTAGCTTAAAACTTATTTTTCTTTCAATATAGTCATTTGCAGGATGTCACGTGGCACTATGGAATGCCACGTTGACCTAGGAAGTGCCACATCATCAAATTTTGTTTGAGATAATGGATAAATTGACAGAAGGGACTCAGGTGGGCCTTGTGTTACGAGGTAAGGGACTTTAGGAGACACTTTTAGAGGTTATAGACCACTTTAGGACAAACGTGAAAGTTAAGGGACCGTGAATCAATTTTACCCCTAAATAATATATAGGTATGACATTTTTTTCTTACTCAAACTTAAAAAAAAAAAGAAAAAAAAATAATTTAATCGTATTAGATAAAATGCTATTTAATGAATTATTAAACATATCAGTATTAGCTTTCAAATGACATTATTTTCAGACAAAAAAAAGCCATAAAAAATAAAAATAAGGGTATTTCAAATTAATACAACTTAAGTGTTGCACAATTAGGACCTAATTTGGAGATGTGGGATGAGTTGTATAATATATTACTCTATCCGTCCCAATTTACTTGAAATGTTTCTCTAGGCACGGAGATTAAGTGTATGTAATTTACGTTATTTTTTTATGTAGTGAAAGTTTAAATAATGATTAAAAAAGAATAGATTCTTTTTTGGGTTTTGTGCAGTGAGAAATTGAGTGAAGATTAAAAAAAGATTATTTATTGGGTTTTGTGTAAAAGGATAATTTAATTGTTTAAACTTTTCCAAAAGAGGAAACGTTTCAACCTTTTGGGACATCCAAAAAAGGAATACGTTTCAAGCAAATTCGGACGGAGGGAGTATCTTTTACTCTTATGTTAACAATCACACACATGTATGTTTATATGTAGGTATATGTATGTATATAGTTTTTATACACACACATATATAAAGTTTATATGGCCATCTTTTGATTCTTTATATTTTGTTAAATGAACTTGTAAATAAAAAGATTCTGAGTGTTTAAAAGCTTTTTTATTTGGGGTGTTAAAACAAAATCAAAATTCTTGAAGTATATCCTATGTCAGAGAGTTGAAGACTAATCTTTTCGATGTACTATTAGGCGCTGGAGATAGAATTTGTTTCTAACAAGTTTTTTACCCCCCATACATAAGGCCTTAAAAATAAGGTGAGGACTTGTGTCTGAGCCTTTTCAAATTAAATGATGACTTATTTGCATTTTAGAGTTAAGACCATCATGTAATTTTTATAACAATATCAACAACATGCAAATATGTATTTATAGACTTTAGGAACAAGGAAAAGTCATGAACAAAAAGTGAATGAAACTGAATTCTTAAGGAGTGCTTTAGGTGGTGTTTAGATTAGGGGCAAGCATGAGTTAGATTGGTTTGAGTTTCTAGTGGAACTGAACCAACCTAATTAAATAATGATGGTTCCAAAAAATCATACCCAACCCAAGAACCAAGAATTAGACAGAACCAAAACAATGAGCCTGGTTTTTTTAGTTATAGTTCTCAGATGTTTCAGTTTTTATCATATAGATATAATAATTTACAATTTTGTTATAATCCTAAAAATTGTATCTACAACCAATTTAAGAAAAATTCAATATTATACACAACCTAGTCCACATTTAAATATACATGTTCTTAGTATTTGAATAATTTAGTAATATTATAATTTTTAATGTACATGTTTAAATGTGCGCTAAAATGTACATGTTCATGCATAAATATATGACTAATTTAGTAATATCATATTTTTTAATCTTTTTTAAAAAGAGAAAATATCATAATTTTTGTTATATGTATGTATGTGTGTATTTACATTTATATCTCGAGTTGGTTCCATATAAACCCTAAACCAACCTAAAAATTGGTGGTTTTCTCATATATAAAACAAATCCGCAAACTATGATCTAACTATTTTTACCAATCACATGCAACCCAACCCAACTCAGCATGGGTGGTTTGGTCTGGGTTTTAGGTACCAAGCCATGTATATCCGTAGTTTAGATGTTAAGCATTTTCCTATTTTTATTTCCAAATTTTCTTTAATAAATTTTTTTTAGTGCGTTACTTGTTTTAAGATTGTGGTAAACCGAATGCTAGAATAAAAATATCTAAAATAAAAATTTTTATTTTAACACATCAGTTTTTGAAAATTTAGAAAAGAAAGTTGTAAATATCCTTAAAATAAAGTCTGTAATCAAACTTTTATTAAATAAAATCTGAAAAAATAAAAAAGATTTTCACAACTGAGAATATTCTCACATGTTTTTATTATGTGGGAAATTTTAAAGAAAGAAATTAAAAGGAAAAGGGAAAATAAGTACTGTGTGGAGCATGTGACTCTATGTTGTGCCACGTAGGGTTTTACCGACAGAACAGAGATGACGGCGAGTTGCCAACTTGGGCCCGGCCAATTCCTGCCTGTTGAAAACCTCTTTTTCTTCGGACTTGGAGGATACTGCCGAAACCATTTAGATTCCAGTGTTCACCAACACAACACACCATCTATATATATATATATATATATATATATATATTGTAATGTGTCAGAAATGTGAGGGAGATGATGTTTGGTTGGAGATATTACAAAAAGTATCTATCCAATCCAACTGAAGTTCAATTTTTATTCACACACTTGACTTGCAAAATTTCATTTGGTTCTCCTTCCTCCAAGTCTCTCGCTTCCTTATCTCTTCTCCTTTCACTACTCTCACATCGACACTAGACACACTGTGTGTATGCCCACTGGCTAGCAATAATAATGTCTATGTTTCTTTTCTTTCCTTTTCCCATTTTTTAACCCATCAATCACAGATACATAATTTTGCTATTTTTACCCTGCCGCGTCTTGGTTCAAGTGATGAAGAGCCCGACTAAAAAAAAAAAAAAGTGAGTCCATATAGTTCGATGCAAATGAATTAGCGCGCACAATTAATGAGGCTTTTAGACAAAAAACATAGTAGCAACGTTTAAAAGATCCATTGATATATGAGAATATATATATATATACCAAACATTTGAAAATGAGATTTCAAAGCGGCATATTTTTAAGGGATTACAAAAAGTTTCAATTTTTAAGCAAAACCCTTTAAGGTTTGAGTGAAAAAACAATTTGCCCTATTTTATTTTGAAAACCTACATTTTGGACCTGAAAAGTTAATGTTTTTAGCACAAGTAAGGGAAAAAAAGAATTTTACATTTAGATTGAGAGTAAAGCTTATAATTAAGTTAGACTATTTATTAGCTGTAAAATTATTATTGGGGAGTTTAAATTTACAAAGAAAAGATAAATACTGTGCAATTTAATTTGATATTTGCAAAGTTAAAGTCAATAACTAACAAATACTGTAAAAAAAAGAAAATCACATTTATGATGTAAAATGTAAGTTTTCAAACAAAAATGGGGTATAATGTACAATTTTTCCAGATAAGGTATAATGAGAAGATTTCAATCGATATAGGCATGTTTCTTATTGGTGGAATCTTCTGTCATTCAGGTGGTGTCAACTTTCATGTCAAGCTCTTCGGCATCAATGAAGTAAACTAGAATTGGACTTTAGTACTCCAATATTTTTAAACCTCTCATTTTGCTCATCCTTCGTTAACCTACTTGATATGTCTAAATTATCAGGGAGAGAAAGGCTTAAACGTTATAATTACACGTTAGTAAACAAGTTAATTAAATTCTTATTTTAGCAAAAAATTCAAAATTCTCAAAATACAAAAATTGAAGACATAAACAAATTTAAGGGTTTAACATAACCAATGATTTAATTATATTGAACTGCCTGCCATCTCGGCATTCCCCTAAGTAAAAAGCTTTGAATTTCGGTTTGATTCGACGCTTTTTCAAATTTTTTCGTAAAAAACCTAAGCTGGCATAAGTAATTTTTTATTTATTTATAGAAAACTAAGTTCCGAAGTCAGTTACTATCAGGGGCTGAAGTGAACTAAACTGATTATGTCTCATTTTGTAGCTCAGATCAATTGGCACATAAAAAAAAACACAGAAATAATCGATCTCCTGGACACAACAAAGTTTTCCAGCTAAGGAAATGATGATCAAGATCAATTAAAATTATGAGAATATATAAGTTTTTTGATGTCTTCCATTCACTTGACCAGGTTTAAATAATCTCTCATACCTTATATATATTGCCTATATATTCAACGTACCAAAAAGCAGAATAATGTGCCAACAAATGTTCAAACCTATAAGTTCCTATACCTGCTATTAATCATTATGATTAAGAAATTTTAGTCTTTAAGTTTTGTTTGACCATATATATTAAGTTATATAAGCAACAAACTATCTGAAAAGACCAATGAAATGCATAGAGATAAGATACATTCATGCTATTACAACTAAAGATAATTAACATAATACAGTGAAAACAAAAAATTAAAGTAGCAAATATACATAGATATCCCCCAAATAAATCTATAACTAGTTTGTCATTTTCTATTGTGAAATCCACTTGACTTCAAAACAAAGAATCGTCAACTGCATTCATTTAGGATTGAGTAAAAACACTTCAGTAAAACTATAAAGAATAATGTTATGTGTACTACAATTTTCTCATAAAAATTCCAGTACTAAATCTTATATGACAAAATCTTATTGTTTTTTTTTAACGGTAATGCAAGATTTTGTTAAAGGTAAAGAGAAAAAAAGTACAAATATCATCTTAGAGTAAAAGGTGATGGAGCAAACTCTCAAACACCCAAAAAATCCAAAACCAGATTGAGCTTACAAAAGTAAACGCCCCAAGCTAAAAAAAAAAAAAACCCTAGCCTATATATCACAGAACCCAAGTACAGAACAAAGCTCACACTCAACTCAAAAGCCCCAAAAAACCAAAGTAGATTGCCCTATCCTGGGGAAATCCTACTGATTTTTGAAAAAGTATATGAGGTCGGTTAACTATTGCACGGGCTAATGCTTTTTTAATACTTGAAAAGTTTATATTTATTTCATTACAAAGTTTATATTGGTAATTATTTACCATAAAGATGGAGGTATTTTAAGAAAAAAAGTTTGAAATTTAGGATAAAGTGAGTTGATTTTTGGAGCATTGTTAATTTTATTCCATATTTAATAAAATCGATTATTATATTGAATTAGATTATGGTGGAGAAAACAACTTAAATAAAGTTGAGAATATACAAAAGTAGTTAATGATAAAGATCCGAGTAGAAACAACCAATTCCTCGTCAAAAGCAAAATTAAAACCTTAGATTCCTTTATTGCATTTGTGTATCATTTTCAATATACTATTGGAGTTTAATTAAGTAAATGATTTACAGGCTTTCAGCACAACTATGGGTTCAGTGAAAAAGAAAATAAAGAGCTTATCAACTAAGTATTTTTGTTAGGTGGGATAGAGGTTCTTAAATTTAATAAAGTCAAAAGGACAACGGATGAAACCCTCAACTTTACTATCAATTTCACTTAGAACAATATATATTTGGAGTTTAGTCATGTAAATGTTGTCCTTTATGATGTGCTACCCATTTTTGTTTGGTTGCACATAAAATTTTTCATGGTATAAATGAGATATCCCTTTAATTTGTTAAAGAAAAAATATGCGATATTGTTCTTTACTGTGCAATGCATGACTTTTCCATTTGAAATTTTAAACCACATATAAGTATTTCTGTGCAATATCATATATAGTTTTAAGATTCATAAGGATGAAAATGACTTTATTGCCTTCTCATTAGAGACAATGAAGTTAGTAGTGCTTGTGTATCTTCGATGCACATTGATGATATCCTCTCGTGCGGCAGATCATACTTTTTATCATAGCATTAACACTTTCCTCCAAATGGTTCAGAAAAAAATAAATTTCTTATTTGTTTGAATAATTTTTGGGGGTAAGTAGATTTGGAGGGATTCAGAATGAGAGGTACATAATCTCAAAAATAATTTTTTTATAAAGGCAAAAGTGGTTAATTGGTTATGAACTTCTCTCGAAATTTACCCGGCTAGGATATTTAGTGCTACTATTTAGGGACTTCTCTTGAAATTTACATATCTAGGATATTTATTCCTACTATCATGCTAAAACCCAACTTATCCATACATACATACATACATATATATAGCTTTTTTAATTCACTATATATGTATAAATTTACAAATCCATAGATTTCAAAATGTAGGAGTATATGATAGAAGAATGAGACGCGTGTACCCTCCCACAAGCATATATATTTTGAGTACCCTACCTTTGTGTCATAATTATAAAGCTAGCTAGCTAGCTAGCTAGCATCAATTATTAATTAGATAAAAGTAATTGATGGGAGGTTTCTTGATTCACATACCGTACGTCTCTCGCCCATAAATAATCTGCCCCGTGAACTTTCCCAGAACCTCTTGTATGGTCTGAACCCTGTCTCTTCTCTGCTGCCATGCCAAATGAATGTTAGCTACAGCAACTCTTCGTCTGCATATCTCAGAATCATTCCGCTTCAACTTAACATCCTTCCGGGTACACAACTCCATCTTTTTTACGAATAATGTTTTCAAATATATTTTTGATACATGTTAATTTAATTTGTTAATCAGTAATATTTACATATAATTTTCGTTTTCACTAACTGTTATATATATATTGGAAGTCTTAGAACTACTTGCGCAAGATGTTGACGTGCCCGTGTAGCGGCATGCAATAAGTTCTTGTCTGATCTTCTCATCTCTTCAATTAATTTATCTCTTCTCCTACAATCTCTTAATTCCCAGTTGATGAGCCCTGACTTGGAGATGTTCCACTAGTGACTAGTTACGTATATATAGGTACTGGCAACAACAGAAAGAGAGAAACAGAACAGATTGTAATTAATTTGCTGTGTTTTATGCAGATACAACGGTAATCTAGCTAGAAGACTTGAAACCCCTCGGAGGATAATCCAAACCACCAGGTGACAATTTCTTTTCAGTTTTTTGTCATTATAATTTCTTTTTAATTAGGTTTTTGTTCTTCCTTATATATGGAACAACATGTGAAAAATGCATATAAAGAATTAAACCCAGGCATGGGCACCAACCAGATTGTCTGCTAGAGAAGAAGATTTTTGTGTGCCAGTATGCAGATATGTTTAATGAGTAATGTTACATGTCTAAAACTTTTATTTTTCAGTAAAATCCAACGTGTCACAATCCAACTGATTCCAGAAAGTTATAAGATTTTTTTATGCTGCCTTTAGTAGATTTAGTAATATTCATGTTTCCTATTACTTTTGAAGTCTATAATTATTTATATGAAAAGAAATCCTAAAGCCTCGGAGAATTAAATATTTCTAGTGAAAAAAATATGTCCTCTAAGAAAAAGAAAATTCTTCTGTGACATGTATATTTCTAACTGGGCGCATAGATTGTTTTAAAACTTTTCTTCCGCAATTCAAATAAATGGACAAGGCCTGTGGGTCATGCATCTTATTATATAATTTCAGCTTGGGCATCTGACTTTTGTTTTTATCAACCAACTGACATTGTTCTATCACTCCATCCTGTTTTAAGGCCAACCAGAACCCTAGCGATTTATCCTAATAACAAACAACCTTTTTATTTTCAAGGCAGAAAAGTTAAGGGGGCCCCCAGCCCCACCTCAAGTTTTTAATCCAACCAGATATCATGACTTTGCTTAATCATGTCATGTGCTTCAAGTTGGAAAAATCTGAACGCGAGGCATGACATCAGCATGTTGTTAATGGTTTATGGGCTTCCTCAGGATGGTTTTATTTTAATTGCAATAGAATTTTGAGAATTTTTTTTTATAACTATGATTACAAGTATATAAGAAAAGATCAATGTGTTAGTCTATATTTTAAGTAAGTAAAGAGGAATATCAATTTTTTTCAGGACGCAGAGCGTAACCAAATTAACTTTATATGGCATTTTTGAGAAGAGGTTAAGAAGGTTATGTTCAAATCCTAAATCTCCTTTTAATATTCCCAATGCTTTAGTCATTGGATCAAAGCCGTGGGCACAATTTTGATAAATTTATTAATGGTAAAGTCAGCTTTTAGCTATTGAAGCTGAAAATTATTATTAAACTTTTTTTTTATAATGAAATCCTGATGTTGTTCTCAGTTGGCCCATAACGAAATAAGGAGAATATATAGATGTTGGCAAAAGAACACAAGATAAAAAAAAAAAAAAGATGAAATCGAGAGATGTAAGAACATTGATGTGGAGGCAAAGCCAGCATTGCTCCTCAAATATCACCTTATCAACTGTCCAATACCCCCAAGGTACACATAAAATGTCCCACTCAATTAATAGATACATTGTATTTTGGCTGCCCTAAGCCGTCCATTTATTGGTGATTGTCAATTTCTTCCTAAATTTTTACGAGCATGGTCCGGCATGGTGACGGCAACCTAGCTCACTACCAGGTTTGCTTTCTTTGGTCGGCTTGTCTGGACGGAAAACAGAGAGAAGCCTCTATTCGTTTTACTTAACCAACGCCCCAAGACTGTAATTAAATAACTTCAAAACCAAGATCAATTCCCAAACCTCACATTGACTAGACTTTCGCCATGCTAATAATGAAATTGCGTTAATGGATTTAAAGTGAATCAAATTGCCCCTAAAACAAACTTTTCTGTATGGCCTAAATGCCTATTATTCCCTGGACTATACCCACTCAATCACTTTGCCTCTTGAACTATAAAATGCATCGAGTCACCCCTTAAATTATTAAGACTCGAACACTTTATTCCCTAACTCAGTAACTCAGTCATATTATGGCACAAATTCTTTTGTCCTTTGAAAAAAAAAAGCCATATAAACACCACTCAAGTTCCTAATTATTCTCTTTTGCACCGTAATCTTTCATCTCCAACACCCAGCCCTTCTCCAACTCCAAAAACTTATGTTCCTCAACCCACTTTGATCCAAGCCTCTTCAACATATTGGACCTCTCCTTCTCCTACTCCTCAACTTTTGAAGCCCACTCACTAAGCCTCTGCTCCTCCAACAACAACAATGGAGTTGCTCCCTCTCATGACCACTTTCGCACCTTCTTATTAGCCACATGTATGCCATCAAAATGATGGAAAATCGAGGGAGTTTAAACCCTAGATGCCATCCGACCCTCAAACATTCTAAATAGGGCTCCAATTTAGAAAATAAGATTTTTCACACCTTTAAAGGAAATTGAAAAGAGAAATAAGTAAAATGACATGCATTGCCTTTTTTTAGTAAAAGATCTTTCTCATTTTATTGTAAAACACACAATATCTACTAAAAACACATCTATAATGTGCGAGAAATGCTTGACTTAATTGTAAGCATTATTGCATAATATATCATGATATTATATCATAAAATAAACTTCCTTGATTAACCCGGACATATCTGATATCCAAACCTATAGATAATGTACAAAGAGCAATAATACAAATAATCCGACCAACCAACCAACCAACCAACACTTATTGGATTTACTCATAGATTAGCAAATCAAGACATGCTTGGACAAGCATGAAGATAAATAAACCTATTCCAATTGCTATACAAAATTGCTTCACACAAATCAAATTTGGCTTTGTTCTTTTCCCATTCTTAGTATATTGTGTAATTTTGAACATGAACGAAACCATAATGATTCATATTTTTGTGAGAAAAGAAAAGCAAAGAAAGAAAAAGAAAAAAGCTTGCTAAACAACCAGAAGATTGCGAATAATCCCTAATAGATCAACTGGAGGAAGAAGAAATGTTTCTAAACAACTTGTCATAGGATTATATGCAAATTATGATGATAAAAAGGTAACATCATTTTATGGCCTGTATAGATTATAGAAAAAAATGCATGAATTGATGAGAATCGAATCATAGAATAACAAAACTATGATTAGTAGTGAATACAAGCTAAAAAATGGGGAAAGAGAGGATGAAAAAACAGGTTTGGACAAATTAGGCAGAAATAGAAATAAAAGAGTGCAAAACAATGAGCTTATGAGGTAAATGTGGCTAACACCAGGGATTTGATCTTCAAATGAAGGAGTTTGGGGACCAAAAGAGTAAAAGGAGGTACATTGTGGACTAAGAGTGGAATTTTATGATTCAATGGAAAAAAGCAAAATGTTGTGGCTGAAATTGGGAATCTGATCATATGGTAATGAAGTTTGAGGGGAAAAGGGTAGAAAGAATATATTTAGGGACCGAAAGGAGAATTTGATCATTCACAACAAGAACTTCGTCATTTGGTTTACTTTTCATGAACAATATAATGGCTGATGAAACCTAATTATTAGATGGAGAAGTTTGAGGAATAAAAGGGTAGGAAGAAAATACTTGGGGACTGAAAGAGATATCTGATCATTAATTGGAAAAAATTGGGAAAAACCAAAAAAACAAAAACAAAAACAAAAAATGTTGGTATAAAAAAGTTAAAAAAAAGGAAAACAAAACTAACAAACAAGAATGTTGTGGCTGAAGCTAGGGATTTGATCATCAGATGAAGAAGTTTGGGGCTAGAAGAGCAGAAAGGACATATTTATTAACTAAAAGAGTGAGTTGGCCATTCACCAAAAAGAAAAGTAGTAAATAAGAAAATACATGGTCTTAAATACTGTTTATGAACAGAAAAAAGGCTATAAGAATTATTTAAATTCCATCACATAAGCATTCCAAACCATGCCCAAGAAACCCAATGGATAGCTAAAATTTAACGAAGACGACAAGTAATTGAGCTTTGCCCCCAAAGCCAACACGTTAAACAGACCGAGGTGAGTTCACAAAGCCAAAAGGTGTTCATCATACAGAACAAGAAGGCTTAGATTCTCTCTATATATCCCCTTCTCTCCGTCTCTCTCTCCCTGAATGTTTCCCCACCAGCTATCCCTGAGCAATACTCTTTTTGGACTCGTTTAATCACAACTTTAGCGATTATCGTCATAATAGGAAAAAGAAAATAAAAACTATTCAAGAATAAATATTTTTAATGTCTGGAATTGAGAGATATTAGTTGGTACGTTTATAAATTATCAACACTTTCACACTAATAGCAAAACGTGTGCGGAGCTACCGTTGGCACCATATATTTTAACCTGCTCTTTCTCTTGCTCTCATCATCTTCGCAGCTGGGAAGAATGGACTCGGACCCACCATTCCACGAGACCTACAAGGCCCTCATCTATGAGTCCCGAGCAAGAAGCATGGACAACGACAACGACACCAAAGAGGTGGAGGAGCGCGAGCTTCCGTTGATCGACCTTCGGGGTCTGGGGGCCGACGCGAACGGGGCGGAGAGGGAGAGGTGCAAGAGGGACATCGCTAGGGCTTCGGAGGAGTGGGGGTTCCTTCAGGTTATCAACCACGGGATCTCTAGGGACATTTTGAGGAAGATGAGGGAGGAGCAGGTGAAAATATTCAAGCGGCCGTTCCGGAACAAGTGTGAAGACGACGAGTTCTCCGCCGGGAGCTATCGTTGGGGGACTCCTTCGGCGACATGTCTCAGCCAGCTGTCGTGGTCGGAAGCTTTTCACATTCCCATGACCGATATTACGCGCTCCAGCGAAGGCGGCGCTAACAGTATCGGGTACGCCCACAAACATCCCTCTCTCTCTGGTTTTTTTTTTTTCCCTTATTCTTTTCCCCTGGATGAAAAATGTCCTTGTTCTAATTTTTTTTTTTTGCTTTTATTTATTAGCAATTTATTACTATTGTGTTGGTTTGGTTATCAGAGTTTTAGATCATATTACCTTATAACCATGTTTAGCGTACAAGAAATTCTACTAAAAGCTATATGCCCCTTAAATTTAAAAATACCAAAATAAGTTATAAATTCGATCTATCGAACAGAAAAAATAATAATATTTTCTGACAATCATTAGGAATATGATTCGGATGGTTCCTTAGTTTGTTCCCGATGTCCATCCGAGGTTTGATTATTGGGAGATTTAAAAAGCATATTAGTCTCTCTTCCAAGATGAAATCATGTCTAATTAAGGGGTTACTTGCCAGAACCTCCTTAATGTTTGGATGAATTACAATTTGCACACCTTTATTTCATAAAAGAAAGAATAAGATGCAGATGATCTGCAACATTTATTCAAGTAGTATCCAATAGAATTCATCGTATGGATGGCTTGGATCATTCTGTCACTAGGACAGACCGTCTTTGGGTATACAAGCATTTTCATGAACTTATATACTTTACTTCCTCTTCACTGTTTTATATTTAAAAGCATTTTAGAAATAAGAGTTCAGCTAGGAATATTATAGGATAGGGAAACAAGTGAGTTGAAGGATATATATTATAGGAAGGGAAGGGAATCGAAGTGGGATGGTGCACCTCAAAGCCGAGCGAAGGACGAGGCAGCTTAGTGTCCCTTCTTCTAGTCGGCCAAATGGCCACCCATATTAATTATTATATGAATAATGGTGCAAAAAACATTACAACATAACCTACGCCTACCTATATCTAGGGGACTGTGTATATATATATTGTAAACGCATAAACCGAAGAGCCAATCAATTTCAGTTGGAGTTTGTTCTGGTTCTCTGTTTGGTCCAGGTTGAGAAAGCAAAGATAAGGAATAAAGTCGGTTTGGTTAGATTTTGATTATTAAAAACCAAAAGAACCTGAACCATTATATTAAATACAGGTTATAGTGCAGGTTCATTATTGAACATGTTATGTTTGGTTTTAATTAAGCCTAAACCAATCCAAATTAGACCTCATGACCTAGCCATTAACTACTGAATTAGTTATAATAAACAAAAAATCTCCAAATATAAATTAGGTTTCAAATCTTCATTATCGCTACAGGATATGGTGATGAAATGGAGTACTACAAATTATGACCTCTGCACTGCCCTTTCTGTTCCAAACAAAAAGGACTGACCAACAACTTTCACACAAAAAAAAGCTCAAAGTATTCGTTTAATAAGGCATCTCATAGCATATTAAAAGAAGTTTTTTCCTCGATCATTACATTTTTTCCCCAATAAAACAAATCTCAGACTTGAACGGGATCAAAAAACATGAAAAAAAAAAGAAAACAAATCTTGTCAAATTGTCTGGGTGGTGTAGTTGGTCATCACGCTAGTCTCACACACTAGAGGTCCCCGGTTCGAACCCGGGCTCAGACATGTTTATGTTCTCAGCTTTTATGTTTTGTTCTTTTTCTGTGTGACTTGCTAATTACTTCAGTTTGCATGTGGCTGCTCAGCGTAAAATTAAAAACCAACCACACAAATGTACGTAGCTAGACATTTCCAGAGGCATCAGCTTTTTTATTCTTGTCACTGTCATTTTTTTTTTTGCTCTCCACCTCTAGCCAGCTCTCCCACGTGAACTCTTCACGTGAAAAGTTCAATGACCTGGTCGAAGCTCTGCACAAGGTGGACTCCCATCTGGCCTTCCATAGTTCAGAGTTGTCCACATCTTTCACTTTTTGGATTGACCCGTCATAATCTCCCGCAGAATATTCCTTAATTTTACTTATCTTTTAGTAACAAAATAATTCTAATTGTTGATTAATGTTTCCCCTCTTGAAGTGCGACGATGGAGGAATTTGCCAAGGCCGCGGCGGAACTTGCGCAAGAACTAGCCGGAATATTGGTGGAGAATCTGGTGGGACACAACGACAAGTCGAGCAGCTTCTTCCGACAGACTTGCTTACCCAGGACTTGCTATCTCCGGATCAACAGATACCCACCTTGCTCCCTCCCCTTGCCGGTGTTCGGCCTCACGCCTCACACCGACAGCGACTTCCTCACCTTGCTGCACCAAGATCAGGTTGGCGGCCTTCAGTTGGTCAAAGATGGGACGTGGGTTGCCGTTAAACCTAACCCCGATGCCCTAATCATCAACATAGGAGACCTATTTCAGGTAACGGGGCATACACTTAATATTCCTACTTAAATATATAACGAGTTTAGTTTCTTCAAGTCAACCTCGCATAACTGGTTTGCAAATGATATATGCAGGCATGGAGCAATAATGTGTATAAGAGTGTGAAGCATAGGGTGGTGACGAATCCGACGACGGAAAGGTTTTCGGTGGCATATTTCTTGTGCCCGTCACAGGAGACGATCATAAAGAGTTATGGCGAGCCGTCGATTTATAAAAAATTTAGCTTTAGAGAATATCGAGAGAAGGTACAACAAGATGTTCGTTTGTACGGTCACAAAATAGGCCTCTCTAGGTTTCTTGTATAGAACCTGTATACTGATTGCTACTATTGATTTTGTATGACTGCCAAATTATAGTAAGACGAGGGCAAAGAAGAAAAAGGGAGTATATACAGTACTGTATATACAGTATTGTAGCTTAAATACTGTAAGGTTTTGTTGATCTAGGTGACAAATAATTAGAATACAACCTGCGGGGTTATATGTAGATCAACTTATCTAAGCTTGTAAGAGTTTTTGTATAGCTAGATCTTGTTTGACATTACTGTAAATGATCGATTAGTGTTGTGTTTTTTGAAAAATAATCTAGCACGTTTTAGTCTTATCAGTTTGATCTTCATTCTTCATAAATTACCCAATTCACAAATATTCCCAAGCGAAGCCGTAATTGAAAGATTTGATGAGCCAAACTATTTTCTTGCTGGCTGTTTTTAGTATTTTTGGAGTTTGGATTTTACTAAGATTCGGGGACCTGATATATAATCAAATAGGAAAGTTAGGAGGACCAATATAAGATAAAGGCTGAGATTAAGGGACTGAGACATGGTTTAAAAACAATAGCCTTAATATCCCACCACCCATTTTACTATAGTGATTTGGATTTATTGCTTTTGTGTGTGCTTACAGATACACAAACATACATACTTTGTCTATGTAGGCTACATATTAAAAGGAGGAGAAATTTTTTTGCTATGAACAGAGGCTGATTTGGGAGGCTGTACGAGCATGTACAACATGGAAAAATTGGATCAGCAGGAATAACCTAGTAATTAGGGGTAAGCAATTTATTATAAGTGAGTTAGTAGATGATATCTGGTAGATGTAGAAAATTAAAGTGTTCTTGGTTTGAATATTGCCATGACCCGGGGGCTGCTGTAAGTAGTTGGCTGTAACATGCTTGTAATGCTAAATCTTAGCATGATCTAGACTTAAAATGAGTTCCAGCTACCTCCTGGAACTCCCAAATTTGTATTTTTCTCCCAAGAAATTAAATTCACTTTTTGTTGCTGTTCAAAAAGAAAAAAAAAACAGATAAAAACTTCAAAAATTTACAAGTAACCTGTTATTAGTTGTAGAAGTCACATGACTTGTGACCAGCAAAAATCGCTTGGAGCTCAATTATAAGAAGCTCCGTCAGATTATACGTTAGTAGATATGTATCTTGTTCTCCAACAACAAGTGGAGCATTTGATCACTAGCCTGTTGAAGATTGGAGTAAAAGTTGTTACCAGTGGCGGAGCTTGAAGCCTCTAAGTAAACTTTTTAGGTGGGACCCGAAATAGTATTAACTCAGACTCAGTTGATTTTAATTTGGCGGGTGCTAAGTCATACAAAATCAATTATTGATAATTTACATTAAATGCCTTATATTTTTAAAAATTTTTGGGGGCTTGCCACTAGTTGTTGGAGCCACCGAGAATGAGACGCGTCATTCCACATCGAAGCTCTAGAATGCAGAGTTGATCAAAAGTAGAAAATTCCCTTGCAACAAAAGATGCAAATGCTCATGGGAAAAATAAAAAAAATAAAAAAATGGCCACTAAGGGTAGGCCTAGATGTACAGACTCCAGAATTCAAACGGCCCACCTTTGGTAAACTACCCACCAGAGCTCGTTAAAGCTGGGCCCAATTATGTGGATTTATCAGCAATCCTACAAAATATCATCCGGAAAAATTAGAAATATCTTTTAGTACAGAAAGGAAAAATAGAAACATAAGGGCCAAAATACATCTTCAGCCCCCAAACGTGGCTGACCAGGACACTTAACCCCCTGGACTTAAATTCGGGCCAACTCAGCCCTTGAACTTGGTTAAGTAGGTCAATTAGGCCCTTTGACTATCACATGTGGTCACATGATTTCAATAAGTATAACAACGTTTATCCTCCCAGGTTTGGTGGCATGAATAAATCTTTAGGCTTAAAACTACAACTAAATATAAACAATGAGAGTAAATTTGTATTTATTTTCTACAGATAACAATAGAAAGAAAATTATATAACCTCTCCCAAAGTTCATGATTGTTTCCTAATCTATCCTAATTTTATAAACTTTACAAAACAC
Organism: Aquilaria sinensis; assembly: GCA_005392925.1. Taxonomy (NCBI): domain Eukaryota; kingdom Viridiplantae; phylum Streptophyta; class Magnoliopsida; order Malvales; family Thymelaeaceae; genus Aquilaria; species Aquilaria sinensis. The sequence continues at coordinate 84,073 of SMDT01000279.1, read as the reverse complement.
CCATCATCTTCCTCAAAACCTCTTTGCTCTATTATAATTTTTCTTAAATGTTACACCCAGAAATCCCCAGGTAAAGGGCACCATTTTCTGCCAACTCTCCACTTCAATTAGCACTATTGCCATCAATACCTATTAACCAAAGACAAACCCGCCTTGCTCTCGTCCTCTAATGTTATTCTCCCTTTGTTTGCATAGTCATGGCATAGGACAAAATGAATGAGGCGCATCACTTGAACAGATAACAAAAATTTCATAGGTGCAGATCTAGATGCGGAGGTGATCGCTCCTTCTCCTAGGACTATTTTGGCAACGAACCCATTCATGAGCGAATTTTCCAACTAAGGGATTTAGAGACACCAAAATATGCAGCATAGCTAGCAGGGATGTAATCTGCCATCGATGCTGAGGTAGAGATCAAGCGAGGAAGTGAACAAGAGGGTGTATTTGTTCCTCGAACTCACTTGCATCCACTACAATTCGTTGAGGTTTTGGGCGGTCTCATGGGCCCCAAAAAACATTATGTAGAAAACATGGCAAGACGCAGATGGGGTGAATGACATTAAAGACAACGATCACATGATGGCACATGTGGGTCAAAGGGGTTGCCTGGCCTATTTAACAAAGTTCAGGGGCTGAGTTGCCCAGATTTAAAGTTTAGGGGTAAGTGTCCTGGTCAGCCGAGTTTAGGGGATAAGATTGTATTTTGGCCAAACAAGTACTAGTAAAAATTTTCATATAGATAAATAACAGGAGTACCGACAGCAAAAAATAATAATAAAAAATGCTGGCTTGCACCACCGTACAACTGCGGAACCTCCGCGCACTGGTGGCAGCCTCATCCTCGGTGGACCCCGACCTCTTCCAGCCCGATAACGAAGAGAAGCCTAGGAAGCTAAAAGGCAGCTCTCAACTGAACAGGTGGTCTCGGGCCCGTACTCTACGATCCGGCCGGAAATTGGAGAGGCCAGGCGGCCGCGCCGCCGCTCTTGAACTGAACCAGCCGGTCTCCAAGAGTACAGGGGGTGTCTCGGAGGTTCCGAATCCTCGTATCGAAGATGAAAATGACTTGTACGCGGCTGCTGGGAAGGCCATTTACATGGTCTCGGACGGGACCGGTTGGACGGCGGAGCATTCTGTTAACGCCGCGTTGGGCCAGTTTGAGCATTGCTTGGTCGATCGTGGATGCCCCGTCAATACCCATCTCTTCTCGGGGGTACGAATTCTTGTTCTTCATTTCTTGTTCATTGGTCATTGCTAATACTTGTCCGTGGGTGAACTTGTCAGATTGAGGATCCAGAGCAGTTGATGGAGATTATAAAGCAGGCAGCAAAAGAAGGGGCAATGTTGGTTTATACCTTGGCTGACCCGTCAATGGCTGAGTCAGCCAAGCAAGCTTGCAAACTATGGGGCATTCCATCAACAGACATCTTAGGCCCGATCACTGAGGCAATTGCTTCTCATCTGGGCGTTTCGCCCTCCGGGCTTCCTCGTGGAGCTCCTGGTCGGACTTTCCCCCTTTCAGATGACTACTTTCGGAGGATAGAAGCCATTGAGTTCACCATCAAGCAGGATGATGGGGCTCTTCCCCAAAACTTGCACAAGGCTGACATTATTCTCACCGGTGTCTCACGGACTGGGAAGACGCCGTTATCGATTTATCTTGCTCAGAAAGGTTACAAGGTGGCTAATGTGCCTATTGTGATGGGAGTGGAAATGCCAAGGAGTCTTTTTGAGGTGGACCCTAAGAAGGTCTTTGGATTGACTATTAATCCTGTGGTCTTGCAAGCTATTCGAAAGGCAAGAGCAAAAAGTCTAGGCTTCAGTATGGAAACACGAAGCAACTATTCAGAAATGGATCATGTTAGAGAGGAATTGGAGTTTGCTTGCAGGATTTTCTCCCGGAATCCTGTTTGGCCTGTTATTGGTAAGATAACGCATCCTTTAAATTTGATTTTGTTCATTTTCGCTTATCTATTTAAATTTTGTATTTGTTGCTCTTACTAGAGATACCTGCATGATCTTTTAGTGAGTTTTAGATTTGAATATATATGGGGTTAATTTAACATCATGTAACTGATAATGTTCGTGATTTGCTAGTGAAGTTCAATCAGAATAACTCATTGCTAATTATTGTAGAAGTGACTGGTAAAGCAATTGAAGAAACTGCAGCAGTGTTATTGAGGCTCCTCCATGACAGGAAGCACATGTGCTCTATGCCGCGAATTTCAAAACGTTATTAGATAGAAATGTTTTTGTCAGGTATGCAGGGATGCGTTTGTTCTGCTATGTAGTTCTACTTTCATGATCTGTAAATTATCAATGATAAATGGAAATATAGACTGCTTTGTAATCATACAGTGCATACCTTGATTTGTTCCTTTTTGCCTTTTTGGCCAACTGTGAAAACGAGTATGTGTGTGTGTGTGTGTCTACTGGCAGCATAAATACTAGAAAACAGGACCCAAACGAACCTTAAAAATAGAACAAGAAAACTCTTAATAGATTCAGACAAATAAACTACAGCTGAAGCACACTATTACTGTCTATGCTTCTCTTTTCCGGGATTCACATTTGAAAATGTGCTGCCTCCTCTAGCTATCCTGCAGTTCTGTCATAGGGTCTTCAGTTAGCATAGCTTCCAGACCTTAGCAACACTGTGCATCCAGTAAATGAGTGAGAAGGAAAATGCAAAGAACAGATAGTTTCTTTTTTTAGAGTTGGATTGACATAACTCACAATCATCATCTTTCCAAATTTTTTCTGCTCAAGGATATAGTTAGTCGCAGGACCGTTCAAGATGGCCAACCAATTTCATAGAGAACCCCAAAACATATACGACATTAAGGAATCTAATTAAAGTGCTGACAGAGTTTCTTCCAAGCAAGTTTTGTTACTAAACTCTTGCCCTTTAATCTACTTCCATTCCTGCCTTTTAGATGTCCATTAATTCTTTGAAATTTTCCTGAGACCTAATTTTCTTGTTCAGTTTCCTGATTGTGTAATAACATAGGTCTGGTCTGCCAATGCTCCCTTCTGGTGATAACATAAACTAGGATTAACTTAACCCAAAGTTTCTCATTTGCCATGGGATGGTCTAGAAAAGAGTGTCTCCAAGGTACTGTCATTGCAAGGAACGAAATTGGAAATGTTGAGGCTATCTTAAAGATCTTAGAACAACACAGTAGCCAAGCCACATGATTCCTCTTAGTTTTGGCCCATGAATCTGTTCCTGTGGAGACTCCAAATTGTCTTTCAAGCTCTTCAAGCATACCTTTTGGAATACGAAACATGTTTCCTATGCCAGAAATTCTCTGTACTGAAGACCACAGCTTGACAAGCTGAGCTATACCAGTATCGTAGAGCATTCTGAGGTTCCATGCTTGAGTTGGCTCACAGTTTCGTCCATGAGAGGATGCCAATGTTTCAGCAGCTATCTTTCAGCTTCCACCCTACCAAATGCATTTGCTCATGTTACTGGAAACAATTAGTGTCTCAGAAATTTCAATTCAAATAAGCCAAAAATTTGTTTTCTAGCTTAAGACCATCACAGTGAACACTACTCTCTCTAGCATTCTTTTGGAGATCACAAAACCAAAGAAGTTCTTGGAAGGAATTAGGGATAAGCTGACTGCATCTTGTAATTTCCATTTATTGAGTGTATCTATGTTGTTTCGTGGTCAAGCTATGTACATTTGTGATGTCATAGAGTAAGAATTTCTTCTTATTTATCGTGCTGAAGTCATGCGACTTGGTTAAGGTGATAACTTGCTCAGGTTAAACCAAATGATCTACTAAGGGAAGGTAATTATATTTTCTTTTTTCTACTTTCTCTCACTGGATCTGCTTCTCACCTTAAAGATCATAGCTTTCTAGTGCCTTTTCCTTTCCCTTGGTGCGTGTTGGGTGGGGTGGGTGGAGTGGAGGAGAGAAAGCAGTTATTTGTCACACTTCTGAAACTTTATGACAAGATTCCTTGGAAAAGAAAAATAAAAGAAATCTTTCCTTGTGCAGGTGGGGATTGGCTCCTCGACTAAACAATATAAGCTTTGGCATGTTGCTTATCCAAGAATCTAAGTGTTGGTAAATTAAGTGTGCACTTTGGAATGCTCATAAATTAGTTGCTGGACCTGGATGATGACCTTCTGGCATAAACCTATATGGTTCTCAGTTAAAAGGATTATGAAACTTTCTGTGAAAAATTATAATTCTAAACCAATAAATCTAAAAAAAAGAACTGAATTGTACAAGTGACGTGGTAAAAAAGTTTGAAGTAGAACTGTGTGTATGATTCACTTAAATTTAAATTTCCCGTCAACTATTTGGGATATTAGTTTGTAGAATTTTACTTTTATGGAATTCTTTGTACCTTTACTGCATATGATTCTACCATAAAAGATACTCCATGTCTTGTTGGTGTGTTTGGGTTGTGACATGCACCTCTTGGCTTCTTGAAGGAAGCCCCTACATCAATGATTTACTTGGAAATGTATCACATTTTTTATTTTGATGACAATCATGGACTTCTCTTTTCCTCTCTGAGTTGAGGAAGCTCAGGTCATAAGCCAACCAAAAAGGCTTGAAATTGGGCATTTCTGAAAATGCTGCATCCCCGGAATCCATGGATGAAGGAGACTCAGATGAATTAAAGAGGGGGGGAGACATGGGCGTATGAGGGCCACAGGGAGGAGATAAACAAGATAAGCTAAATAACTGGCCGGTTCACCAGCACATGGATTCATTTCCACTGGTTCAATGTGCTCAACTATTAGCTAGAGAGCTTTTCCTTCATACATCTCTAACTGAGTGGCATGGGATTTTTTTTCCTGGAAATGGAACAAAAGGAAGGTTGATTCTCAATGCAGTTTCCAGAAGTCTAAAAATTTTGAGCTTGGCTCTGGCCTTGTTTCGTAGTGAATTTATGGATTTGAATACTTATCACACTGAATTCTAATTTGTAAATTCAACTTGACATGTACCTGGTTCTTCATATCTGTTTTCTAGTTCATCTGGTAGCTTCAGAAACCTTATGGGGAAATTTCATATGTTAGATTCAGAGGATCATTTAGCGTCAATACCTGTAGATGTTAGTATGCCATTTTTGCTTATTTTTATTTAAATTGAGTAGATAAATTTTCTTGGTCGTATTTGTGCCTCATTTTTCGTTAAGCCCTTGCACAGTTGTTTCAATCCCGTCCTCTTATGGGAAAAATGGCGTGTCTATTTTCTATTTTCTCTTGTTTGGAAGACTAAGATTATTTCACTGTAGAATCATAGTTACCTCAAAAGTAAGGCAACTCGATTGTTGTGAAATTACTGATCACATCTTGCAATTTTCAGATTTCTTATCTGCTACTTGAACCCAGCTTTATACACAATGACTTGGAGGATTAGGAAAAAGGTGTTTGCGGGTAGTTATCCCTTCTCACAAGATATGCTACAAAGAGAATTAAGTTTCAGGTGCGCATGCTCTTCTGCACAGTTTAGTGTTACTTTAAACCTTTTGATTCCTCAATCCATTGCTGTGCTCCTTTTTGCTCATTGACATCATCACATGGGAACCTCATAAACAATCCAGAGCATTTGAAGTTGCTTTACGGGAAGGCAAACAAACCATGAGGCATGTAGACAGGAAGAGGGAGAATAGGAGCTCAAAAAGCAAAGCACTTTTCAGATCGCCATTTGGCTGCAGCCTGGAGATCACAAGGGAAGGCAAAATGGTCGGTCATCCTGTTCTGTGATCTCTTCCATTATTTTAAAACCGGGAAGATTCCTTTGTTTGTCGTAGTGTAGTATATCTGTCTTCATCCCCAAAAATTTTTAAGAGGTGCCGAAAAGTTGATCCCGTGTCTTTGAAACTTTCTGCAATGGAAGCTTGGTCAGCATTTTGATATGTTATCTACTGGTTTCACACCCACTCAACTTATTCCGAAAAGGCCCCTTCGACTAGCCACCAAATCTTCCTCCGTCCTTCCATTTCTTTTTTGTGGACCTGTTTCCTACATGTGTTTTGATCCTGTTAAGTGTTTTACAAGTACATAACCACCACTGTTTGCATTACGGCTGTGAGCTGAGAGGATCGTCTTCTCCACTCATCTTGTTAATCGAAAGGGTGAAATATATCAGTAAAATTGTTCCCATGCTTGATCTGCCAGAGATGAACCGAATGAATTTAAGAGATCAGAGTATGGAGGAGCAGAGACTAACCCATGCAAGCTAGAAACTTACAGTGTGGCAAAGAAGAAAAGAACTCTTTTAGGGTCGAGGAGCCACGGAGCTTGTGATCGCCTGAAACTGTTTCTCCTGAAAACATAACGGCTTTCACCAGCACTGGTGATGCTGCTGGTCGTGACGGTAATATGATGAACTTGTGGGCTGCTGGGTTGATCGGTGGCCCCTCCGGTTACCACCATGCTCTTTTCAGGTGAGCCTGTGCCTACCGGAGCAGTAAAGCTTCAGTTATACTCACAAGTTACAAACTTTTCGGCTGACAAATTTAACCAGCCATTTCCTGAACTAAGCAAAGCAAGCATGCCTTAAAAATACTTAACATCCGTGCAAATGGGGAAAACCACTTTCCAATTTCATGCCACCGACTCTAACATGATTGAGATTATAGTGTAGCATGCTGGGGATGATATTTTAATTGATAGAATAAATTAGTTGGGAGGCCAGGTGGAAGAAGAACATTGGGAGATCTAGATGATAGGCTGGTCCCTGAGTTGGTGATGAACATTGTATTTTACTACATAGGAACAAGACCAAATATGGCCAAACCTTTTATTTATTCTGAACATTGTTTGAAAGTGTACCCCCATCTTTCTCACTTTTGGACCATATGCCTCAAGGAAATTCCAATCAATATCTTTATTACAAAAGTGCACCGCCATGTTTCTTTTTCAGAAAATATCATTTTCCCGTTAATAATTCAGGAAATAATTAAGAAAAGAAAAAAAGAAAATCACATATCATCATTCAGGAACAGAAAAGCAAGTGTGTGACTGATTGTGAAGATTTGGTGGTCTACCTCCTGGTGATGATGAAGGAACCAAAGAATCCCTTTCACTAACAGGAGAACTGCAATTCATTTTCTTCTCCCCACGTTGGGACCCTTTCCGGGAAAGGCTTCTCTGCAACTTGATACAGTTGAATCAAGAATATACTACGCGAACCCCAAATTTTGAAAAATTTTCAATACCAAAAAAACATAAAAAACGAACTTTCATCTGAAGAGCCGGTGCAATTAATAAGTGAAAGTTTGAATTTTCGACGATGAAATAATAATCACAGGCCTTAACCTTCATGTTCCGGCAATTAATTTCAAGTTCCCTACATCTCTGTATTTATATTGGAAGAATTGGATTAAAAGAAACTAAAATGAAAACTAGGAGCATAATTAACCAATCAATATTGCTACCCTAGGTTTAGCAGCAGCATAGTGGCCGGAGGAAAAAGTAAACCAATTACAAATCCCGCAAAGTTATGAGAAGAGGTAACGTGTTATCTGAAAACAATTCCAAGATTTCAGAACACAGAAGCAGCACCAAGCAATAACTTTTCAAACCCATCTAGATGAATTGACGGCAATAAAATTTGAACAACAAACTCAACACCCACAAAAAAAAAAAAAAAAAAAACAAGAACAAAAGGACAGGAGACTTACTGTGATTCTGGAGTTCTGGTTGATGTCTTTATTGGGTCCATGTCCATGAGGTAAGCTCTCCATGTCGATGACACAACTGTCGGACTTATCCGTCGCGTAATGGAATCCGTTGACGTGATCGGAAAGGGAAATGATTCCGGCGCCCATAGCTTCACACGAAGACGCTAAGTCCTATAAACAAACAAGCAACAAAATTGGAGGAATATAGAAACAGGTTAACGCTGGAAGGGCAATGGAACAGTAGCAGTCATCGGAAAATGGACAAGAAAAGAGTCTATAGTGAAAGACCCAGAAACCCGAAGCTCACCATCTTTGGATTTTCCGCCGCTTCCATCATTTTCCCGAGAAAAAGAAGGGACACGAAAAGGAAATTAAGAGGATAATGGTGGAAATATGACTCCGCACAGGCTCGACAATTGCGTAATGAAATGGGAAACTATCTCATCACGCTCCTGATTGGAACAGATACAGGGGAAAACCCAGTAAGTCAAACCCATTTGGCACTAAATTATGGCAAGAAACAAAATCAAATCTCGATAATTACAAGAAAGAAGGAGCGACTGAATCAACCAACCTCCACCCACTTGAGGAAATTACCAGACGAACAGAAAGTTGGAATCTTTTTTGTGTTTTTTTTTTTTTTAATATATTTTTTCTTTTCTTCACCTTCTGCTGAGTTTGGTCACCGGAAATAGATTCGGACGAACTGCCTTTTCTAACAACCTCTCGTAGTTTGTACTAGAAGAGGTTGACGGACAGGTACTTCTGTTTTTGGTTTGCTTGGAGAAAGAACAGAGGACTCTGTTTGGAAGAAAGAGCGGATTTAGGAGAGGAGGCGGTGGCGGCGTGGAGGAAGGACACAATGACACCGGGAATTTGGAATCTGCAGAGGCTTTTTGAGTTTCGTCTGGGATTTTATGAGATGAGTCGTTTGAATTTAACAACGTTTTTTTTCTTAATTTTTTTTAAAATTATTACCATTATTTTAACTTATTGGGTCTTTTAACTGAGTTGTTTTTCCTTCCTGCTCTTGTTGTAATTTGTCCCATCCTGATTTTTTCTTAAAGAAAACCAAACAGATTCTGAATGTCCCATTTGGTCTACTTTGTTGATTGAATGGTATGATGAAGGGTGAATTCTAATTACCTTTATCGAAATTATAGTCTCAAAACATAAATTTTTATTACTTGTAGAAAAGCAAATAATGTGGTAATTATATGACTAATTTGGACATACTTTTGTCTTTGCACATGGACCAAGGTCCGGTCTTTTACTTCTATGAGACGTTCAGTGTTTAATCGCTTCCCTAGCCTCTCGACCAACGCTAAGGAGATGGAAGGATACAAGGGAGATCATTTTTTATATAGTACCCTAATACAGATTTGGATGTCTTTTAGGTTTTGAAAAGTGAATATTATTCTTTTTTATATACTCTTTACTTATATATGAGTATCTTTCAATTTTTTTTTTCTTTGACATATAGAAGCAGTTACAAGTACAAAGAGTTAGAAAGTATTATAGTAAAGTTAAAAAAAAAATAACTACTACACAAAAACTTGGAGGACTTCCAACTGCAAATTTATCACTGTTAGACTGTTTTGAGTTGAAGGAGAGTTTCTGCTACTGCTCCAACCTTGACTGGCACGAGCTTGAAGCACAGGACACCTTCTGATTCTTATATTATACATGTTTTTTATTACAAAAAAAATTTGTTTAATGGCTCAAGCTTAGTTGTTTCTTCTAATCTTTCTATTATATGAAAAAAAAAGTTGTAACAATGTTGGAGAGTCCTTATATTTTCATTTGCTTTGCAGTAAAAAAGGAAGGCGTAACAAGGAAGTCTTTATTCAAGGGATTAAATTTTTAAAATGACCTCTAGATTATCAGGAATAAATATTTTGGCCCCTAAACTAAAGTTTGTTGCTGAACACCCTCTAAACTTTTAATTCTGTGCCCACCTAGCCCTTGAGTGCCCATGCTTGGCGGCAATTACTGCCACTGGTGAGTGGATCTTGCCACCCTGGGATGGGTAACAAAAGGTTCATTGTTTGGAAATCTAACTGTTACTCTATATTGAACACGCCCCCTTGAATTTCATGAGGAAGATTATTTGAATTTATCCAATAAAAACTATTAAAAAAATTAGGGTTGGATATGCTGAGACTAGAATTGAGTAGAGCTTTGGGTTGAAAGCTCTTAAATTGGTGGCTTCCTAGGGCAGTTGGGCACAATTTCAAAAGTTGAGGGGCTATTTGACAGCTAAACTTAGTTTGGGGACGTACAGGTCAGATTCAATATATTAGGGCCAATTAAGGATTTATGGCTAATTTAAATTGCAAAATCTTCATCTGCAAGAAAATTTGTGTACATAAAAGCAACTGAGTCAGGACCATCTTCGAGGCAGCATCCTTTGTTGTTTCTAATGAATTTCGGCCCATCTCCATCCTGACTGATTTTGTTAATGGCCCCCGTCAGAAGGAATTAAACTGCTTTGGAAACAACATAAGGGCAATATTTTAAAGACAAAATAATACCACCATTCAACCCTTTAGACATACGTGTTAACTGATAATGGTAATATTAATTTGAAATATGATATGTAAAAATAAAGAATTGATAAAATATTTTTAGACACATAAAAAGTTGAAAAAGGGAGAGGTGCTGGTATACTGTGGTTGCAATTTTTAATTAATTGGTATATTATCAATGGTAAGTTTCCCTTGAATTTCAAATAACTAGCTAATTACACATGATTGTATAAAAGTACTTGAATAAAAGTTTATGAAAAATGATTGGAAATAAAATTGTCTGCTAATCCATTTCAATTTAAATTTTTTTATAATACTATTCTACTTAAATTAAAATAAATTTGTTCTTAATTATTTTTATTGTTGACCCGTAAACAACACAACAAGCTTGGTTCTCTAAAATATGTTTTGGTTTCTTTCGGTTAGAATATTTGGTCTATCACCTTCAATCCACGGGCAGAGCAAACGGAGTTAACATTCTGAGAAACAAGGTGCATATTTAAAAAACAAAGGAGTCACAATTGAATTAAGTACCGAACCCTAAGGGCCACTTTTATAACTTTCCCACCAAAAGAATTTGAAACGTAAATAAAGAGTCTTTTGCAAGGGTTGGTAATTAGGTAGATCAACGGCCAATACAATAACAGGAAAAGGGAAAAGTTTTGCGGGGTTATGTATTCATTTGCAGGTAAAATTCGTTTGTGTGTGTGTGTGTGTGTATATATATATATATATTAAATTCAATAGTTCAAATGATATTTTTAACCCCTCAAGAAAGAAAAATATATTTTAGCCATTTTGTTATCAACAAGAGACCCAAAATGAACCTAATTACATTTCTATTGAGAAAATGAAATTAAAATAGATAACTTTGAACCTCAACCATTGTTTGCTACATAGATTTGTAACTAGTTTGCATGTCCAACATTGTATCGGGCTTTCTTTTCTTTTTAAGCTTCAGAAATAAATATAAGTTTAAATGGTAACCAAATATTATTACTCAGTAAAGCTAAAACATAAGAACTATAAACATCTGATATCATGATACTAGGAACTTAAATAATTATAAACTATATGTTTCTTAGGAATTGAAATTTATGATAAATATTTTAGGATATTCACTATGTATTGAACAATACCTTTTATAAGCCACCTCTTTGCGGGAAAAAATGGATAACAGACAGTTAGCTCTTGCAAGATTAAAGCGAATGAGGACACATCCACTTTAATGTCTCATATTCTTCATTTCTGTAACCTCTTGTGCTGAGTATCTCCTTACTCAAGGCACATGCATGGAAAATGATGCCTTTACATTATATTTTCTAATTAGGATGTGTGCATTCACTTGAGTGGAAGGGAAATGAGTTTCTTTTTACTTTCATTTTTTTAGGGGAGTAGATAAAAAGAAAAAAAAAAAAGAAATTAAAACCTATTGTAAAAGCCTCTAATATAGCATCAATTCCACACCTTGAATAAAATGTAATGCAAGTCCTTTATCAGGAAATTAAACCAAGGCACAAGGCATGAATCAAGTTATGCCTAAACAAAAAGAACTACCATATAATCCTATTAGCTACACTTATAATCTTTTCAAGCAGTAATTTGTAGAGATGTAAAAAAATACTCTACCTGCCATAACTTTTTGTGAATCGGGCTACCCAAACCTAACCCTACATGCAAAATCATGAAAAGGGTATGAGTTTAACTAATTCTATCCGACCTTACCTATATCCCTCTCAAATTAGTATATTTTTTATTTAAAATATAATTTTATTTCAAATTAAAATTAAAATTATTAACATAAACTACCATATATTACTGTAATTTTATAATTTTTTAGTTATTAATTAATTATAAATATACACATTCTTTTGAACATATATGTAAAAGTATTAAAAAAAAAGGGCTAGCTGATTGTATCTACCTACCAACATAACAGGTATTATCCAACTTGATTCTTTGTAGGAAGGGTTTGCAGTTAGCTATAATCGGCCAAAACACGAGCCATTGATGTCTCTAGCTTTACAATCATCCCAAGGAATAAATATGCAAACCATAGATTCAATACAAAAAAGGTCTAACATAAAGGCTTCCATGACGTCTCCTGATTTATCACAAGTTTGTCTTCCTTGGTGGTGTTTGCAACCTTACGCAGCTTGCTAAATCCAAAGACTGCAACTTTAAGATGTCCAGTATCAATCCACGCATATGAAAGATCACTTATGATGGCTCAAGATCCCGATGCATTATTACTTCTGGCTTATGCTCATGCCTCTAGAAGATAAATCAGGATATTCCATTAAGATGCCTGCAAATTGCCCGAGTTCTAAGTTAGGATAATCTAAATGCCATCAAAGAACATTGATTGTATGATAGAGACATTGATTATATGATAGATAACTCTTAGTTAAATATGATTGACCTTGAATCGATTATAGACAAGAAATACTTGATAGTTCAGAAAGTAAAAAATTTCTGAGCTTAAGCCCTATTATGATCTTGAAAAACAATCGAGTATATATTTAGATAAAGTAGAGTTAAAATTTCAAGACCAAGCAAAAAAATAAAATAAATAAAATAAAACTAATAATAGAGTACACCATTAGGTCTTGGAAAACAATTATGATATAAACATATAAGTACTGCTTTACCTTTACCATAAAATTTACGTTTCTTCTCTTGATTAGCCATTGGCTTTGTAGGTCTTACGATCTCCTAGATAAATAGGTTCTACTCTCACTCATTTCAAAACTTTCTTTAACTGAATAAAATTTAAGGTAAGAAACATCCTACGAGATATCAAACCACTGGCAAGCATTGTTTTACTACAACAAATTTAATAAAATATCTCAATTCAGGGTTTGAGCTTTTTTTGACAGTTCGAACTCAATTCAATCTTTGAGCTTGATTTAAGGAATTAAAATTCAAAATAAGAGTTTTCACATTAGTTTTTAATGTATATAAAAAATAAAATTAATATTAGTTTTCATATTAAAAATATTAGGCTCGATATGCTCACAGCAGGAGATTTCTCGGTCAAGAATCAATCTAGATCTTCGATCAAGAACCATCAATTTGCTCTTTGTTTGCAACAGGAGGACTCTGAGATCCAAATAGTGAGAAACTTTGGATAGGTTGATATCGTAAAGATCATAGTCGAGATAGTTGGCCATGGTGGCGATGAATTGGTGGACTTCCCCATTCCGGAAAATTGTACAAAGGTTATTCCCTCAGCCAGACGCTGCTAAGCTAGTGAGAGTACTATTTGGCTTCAAGAAATGATTCGGGATCCAAATTAACCTTGTTTTTTAGGTTGGGTTCCATGGCAATCTTGTTAACATTCTCATAAAGTTTCAAATCCTCCTTCTTCTGATAGGTTTCATCTGAGACTATGTGGATACACTGGAGATAAGGGCAAAAAATTCTATGTTTATTGGCTCTTCTGATCTTCAAAAATTGAATTTTTGTGATAGTAAAGCCTGGCGCAGAGGAAATTGTCCAGAAGAGTCAAAATCATGAGGCTAAGGGTATGCTTGAGAAAAAAGGGAGAAAAAGTGTTTCACGTATTAGAAATACGTATTAGTACCACAATATTTCTGGTATGAGAAATGTCCGCAATATCCTTCTTAGATGCTTCTACTTTATACACACACAAATATATATATATATAGAAGTGAACATTTGATAGGTTCAGTTTGGATTGATTTGAAAATAATGATCTGATCAGTTTTTGATTTTACAAAATATATATAAATTGTGTAAATTATATATCAAAATTGATCTAAACCGTTCGAATTACATTTTTATTTTATTTAAATTGGTTTATTCGGTTCTCTTTCTGAGACTAGGCACATAATAAATGAGAAACTAAGATAAATATACAAAAATTTGCATCTCATACCCAAAATTAAAGAAGGATCAACAACATATAGTACAAAATTAGTAGGCAACATATTAATTTATATATGTACAGTTAATATGGATAATGGTTAAATATATGTTATTGTTTGACCGATTCGATTTCAAGTATATTATTCAATAACAGATTCGATAATTGAATATGAAATTCGATTTTGGCCCAAATTAACTGAACTTGAAAAATAACTGAATCATTTTATCCAAATGCAATCAGTGTTTTTGATTTTTTTTTGTTTCATCTGAATAATACTCAACCCTACTTGAACTACTAGCATAGAAGAATATTAGTATATTTCAAATATTTTTTATTATTCAGTCTATTTAATTTATTTGGTTTCAAGCATATTATCTAATAATTGATTTGATAACTAAATATAAAATTCAGTTTTGGTTTAAATTAACCAAACTTAAAAAGTAACTAAAACATTTTATCCAAATATAGTTGATTTTTTTAATTTTTTTTTTGTCCAAATAATATTCAACCATAATTGACCACTAACATATTAGTAAATTGAATTTTGTCAAAGTACTTTTAGGTAATCATTGGCATAATAAATTCAAGTGGATTCTTGTTCATCTCTCTCTTTCGAAAGCACAAAAAAAAAAAAAAAACTAAAAAATAAAGTGGATCCCACAATTAATTGTACTAATATTAGTGGTTATAAACACCACCTAGGATGTACACTATCAGGTTTATTTTAGAGGATAGGTTAACCGTGTAGTATTATCAAAGGTTTGATATGCTCGATCAAGCTCAAACACTAAAAGGTTGAAGCTTGACCCTAAAAAATAATGAATAATTCTTAATATTTGAGCTCAATAAATATTGATTCGATAGGTCATAAATTGAACTCGAGCTACTTCTTTTATGCACTTAACATTTATATATTAATTATTAACATGAAAATTTAAATGCAAACAGATTTTATTGGACTAGCCATACTTGTGTGTATTTTGTATAAGTAGTATGCTTGCGTCTAAAGGCACAAGGGAAACTACTGTTCGACCCAACTTTAACTGCTCTTTCTTTTAAGGAAAAAAAAGTCTCAGAAGTGTGTTAAGCTATACATTCATTTGCTGGTGCCGATTATGACCTTTCAGATGAAACTAAACTCTTCAACTGACATCATGATCATCTCTGACATTAGCCTTCTGATTCTTTTCGATCGCTGAATTGAAATTATTGAACAAACTATAAAGTAAACAAAATTATTGAGCAATAATTCCTTTAATAATTCAGTTTCAATTCTATTAGGGAAAATCACTTAAACCCCCCTGTGGTTTTATGTTACCTACACTTTGCTCTCTTTATTTTCAAAAACCTACAATTTACCCCATATGTTTTTTTACAATGTCCTACAATTACTTTTGAAACTTTAATTTAAATTATTTAATAACCATGTTCTAGTAATTTCAAGATTTTTGATATTTTTTTCATAGTTAACTGACCTTTAAAAAATACTGATATATATTTATAGAAAGGAAAAAGTATTTACAAAAAAGAAAACTGATAATTTAAAATATTTATTAACGATAAAAAATATATTATAGAGATCAAAATTACTGGAAGATAACTACCTTATAGTTTAAATTACAGTTTCAGAAGTTATTATTGAATAGTACTCCCTCCGTCCCAAAATCTTTGCTCCATTTGACTTTTTGTTGTATTTTGACTTGATTTTTTTCATATTATTTTTTATTAGAAAAAATTAAAAAAATTTATTTAAAAACTACATGTCTTGATTTATCATTTGTATGCAAAGATTTTTCATTTATATATTAAAATGTTGAAAATAAAAAATCCTAGATTAATTGCTGAAAACAAATGGAGCAAAGATTTTGGGACGGAGGGAGTATAAAAAAAATATAAGATAAAGTGTAAGTTTTTAAAAATAAAAGAGATAAACTATAAATTAGGACTAATCTTAAGAGATAATTGTAAGTTTCTGTGTGTGTGTGTATGTGTGTGCGTATGACATCTCAACTTACGCATATGTAGCATATAAGTAGACGTACGTTGCAAAAACAGGAAGGTTTCACTCAGAAATATAAATGAGGTTACACCTTGGGAATTGAGGGGCCACGATCACTGACATAATCAGAATTACTGGCTCGAGGGGTGAAGGCAGAAGAATTACACATGTAGTTCCTGTCTTTTTACTGCACCACTTACCATCCGGGTATCCCATCTTTATGTTCTTTTACCATATCTGAAGGTAAAATTTGATAGATAATAAAATGATAAAATTAATTCCTAATCTTCATATATTTTTAAAGTTCCAATGTATAGGGCAGCAGCTCCGCCCCATACGTCCGCCACTAGCCAAGATAGATATTGACTTCTAAACCTGAAATATTTTGATGAGAGAGCATTGCCCATTCATCCTTAAAATATTTAAGGAGTTCAGTTGTTATTTTAATATATTTGAGGAGGGGCACAGGCCTATGTTCGTTCTCTTAGTACCTACTAAATTAAAGAAATGATTATTTCATGTACACTCTCATGTTTTAAATAACATTAAATTCAATTTTAATCCAAATAATTTATTATATGAAAATTTAGTACTAATTAAATTACATTTTATATAAGGCTAAAATTTAATTATTATTAATTTATTTATACATAACTTCAACGAGTTACTGGTCTATTTTCGCATATGTGTATAGATCTCATCCCAGTACGTTATACAGTCAAAATCGCTATCGATAACTAACGCAAAAATTTCATGAAAAAAGGAATAAGAAATGGACAGATTCATGAATAAAGTCACAAGCTTTCAAATCAAACGAATAAAATCATAATTACTTACAAACCCTCCAGAAAATTGCAAATTAGAGACGAGACAAAAGCATTAGACCAAGATTTTGACTTATAATTGATTATAGGTAAAAGCACATTGATGTTAATCTCTTGTAGCAATTTGTACGTTCTTATATATAACAATAATTAAGTTGCGATATCATACTAAACATAGTACTAGTAGCTAGATGTTTAATAAGTGGAACGCGAATGGTAATAGACAGTTATAAAACTTGAAGGATAATAAGTATTTACTCAACTAAAAAAAAAAAAATACTCACTTTGTCCCATAATGAATGAAACATTTCTTTAAACATGGAGATTAAGATATATGTAATTTTTGTTATTTTTTTTTTCAATTTTTCCCATGAAATTAAAATTAAAAAAAAATTCTTGTAAAAAGTGTAGTGAGAGTTTAAATAATGATTAAAAAGTAAAATATATTTTTTTTAAGTTTGTGTAGTGAGATTAAATAAAGATTAAAAAAAGATTCTTTATTAGATTTTGTGTAATAAGAGTTTAAATAAGAATAATAAAGCAAATTAGAAGTTGAAAACTTTCTAAAAAAATATATATTTTATTCTTTTTTAGACAGCAAAAAAAAGAAAACATTTTATTCTTTTGAGATGGATGAAGTAGCATATATTGAAAATTATAACTATATTAACAAATACACATAAGGTACGAGTCATAAATTAAAGTAATCCCATCGAAAAGAACAAATAATGATAGAATAAAAAGTTGTGAAAATTCAGTCATAATAATTTGAACAGTGTTTGATGTATCCGACACAAACAGACCATCAACACATTCATTTCCCTCTACTCAATTAAAATTTTTGGAATTGAGATGAGATCTCAATTGCGGATGACATAATAATGATGTACGAGGAATATAAAATTAGAATAAAAGCATTAATTTGCTTGAAATATATAATTAACGAACATTTTGAAATTTGAGAGTATTGGATTGGGATATTTATTTAAGTCGACACTACACACATGGACGACAGAGTGGTAATAGATAGTGGGTTGTTGTATTCCCACCACGAAAGAATTGATTCACATCTATCTATCTAATAGAGAAAAGGACAAGGGAGGGTGGCGGTAATGGCAACTGTCTTTAGGCTCAGGGGTTAATTAGTGCTCACTTTGGTTCTCTCATTTTTCCTTTGTTGCATATTGTGTGAGATGTTTTGGATGATGATAGATATATTTAACTTAGAACGTGGACACCTGTCTCAGTTTTGCTGTCGTAAATATGTGATTCTTTTGCGCTAACACTATTAATCCTTTACGTGTTGCAATTATACTCCTTATGCAAATTATAGTGTTGTGGGATTTTCGACTCCTGATTTTTTCAGTTGAAAACTTTCTGTGTATTTGTATTGTAGGCAAGAAATGTATACTTGTATTGTAGGCTAGAAGCATATATTCACTATAGGTTGATGTAGGGTTTCAGGAGTGAAATAAGTGTAGCAAAAGATAACCAAAACCCTCTAGAATCCAAGTGAAATGAGATAAATCGAGTGTTCAAAAATTTTATACTTAGTCAGTTGAGATTTTTCACCTAACTGTTGAGTCGAATTACAAACTTGAGCAGTTGACGTGTTTAAGATTTTTACGGTATCCCTACAAGCCTCTCGAGATTACCATGTCTCCACCACGTTCAGGCAGATGCGTTTCTCTTGTGTCTGCAGTGCTAGCTTGCGTCCTCCAAAAAATGAAAAGAGAATAGTGTGGCTGAAACTTTTCAGAACCCTTCTAAGTTCGTTCTTAGGGAATCTAGGGCAACAACTACAAAATTTTTACTATATGATGTATATATAGCGAAACTCAACTCCTAAGCCTAATAGGTTTCAAAACCTTAATTCAATTAGGTTTAATTTCGGGTTTCATTAATGGCTCAACCTTTGGGCTAATTATTAATCCGAAATTATTATGAAACTAAAACCTAAACAATTTGACTTATGCACTCAAATAATCCAATTGGCTCTATGTGTGCTATCTAATAGGCTCTTACCACGTTGCCAGTGATCATAAGTCACATTCATGATCATAAATAATAAACGATGTTTAGTAACACATCATTGTTTTCTAAGTGACAAGATAGTTGGTGATTCAACTAAACCTCTATGATCATTATTCGTATATGTCATTACTTCTTTATCTAAGATATCAAGACCAAGCACGAAACATGGAATGTGTCACTCTCATATAGCCAAACCTATATGGTTTCTTAATTACCGAGTAGACTAATTTAAATTGATGACATTGATATCGTATATCAACTTATCCGAGTATTGCCATGCATTTTTTTAGTCTAACTCTATCAAGGGGCCCAAAGATATCATTTTCGTTACATAAGAGGGACAAATCCCATCTTGATCATACAAAAACCCTTCGCATGATATGTAACATATCCAATGATCACCTTCATGTTCAATCAGTTACGAGCAACAAAAGGAAGTATCAAAGTAAGTGACTCATACGAAGGGAACATTGATGATCTTAGGTCAAAGGACTGTATATATTATGATCATTATGATAATCACTTATGACAATTGTATAACAATTCATATAGCGTTCTTATGGTAGGTCAGTTCAGTACACAAGTTTTCCAACTTGTACACATATGTAGATTACATATCTTAGATTAGTCTTCACATATGTTAGTCTTTATGTATTATTGTAATCCACTTCACAATAATACTAGACCAGAGATATTTAAGAATATTATTATTCTAGGGTTATAATTACGTTTGATTATGTTACATAGAAACAATACAACAAACACAATTATTGGATTAATGCATCAATAAAATATCATGACTTAATGTGGGAAATACAATCATCTTATGATTGGCTTTTGGGCATAATACTAACAATTGCTCTTTATCATGTTGTTTATTTGGGTTTTGACATGGCTTGATATGTTACGGGGACATATTTTAGGGAGTTGATTGTTTTTTGAATTGTGTAAATTGGGTTAAATCCAATTCGATTCAAGGCATTCATTAGTTAATTTTGTTGCAATGGAGGTTTCTAGTATTGTGATTAATATTTTTAGAAAAAAATATCAAATTTGCTACTAATGTTTTGGATATGGAGCGGATATGCCACCGGATATGCCACTATAGTTTTTTTCCCAATCTATTACTAATGTTTTAAAATGTGCTGAATATGCCATTGCCTATTAAAAAATAATGAAAAATAGTAAAAATAATATGTTTTAAAATCTTAAAGTTGTTATGCATCTTTCAAAAGAAATTTCAGGACTTTTGAGAATTTTACTAAAAGAAGATCTAATATC
This sequence comes from Aquilaria sinensis, assembly GCA_005392925.1. Classification (NCBI taxonomy): domain Eukaryota; kingdom Viridiplantae; phylum Streptophyta; class Magnoliopsida; order Malvales; family Thymelaeaceae; genus Aquilaria; species Aquilaria sinensis. The sequence continues at coordinate 63,855 of SMDT01000279.1, read as the reverse complement.
TACCATGAACGCTTTAGCCCTGTTGCTGTATTCATCACTAGCGCCCTAGCCCTGTCGTAGCCCTCTCTTTGTCTCTACTGTCTAATCTTTTCATTGACATTTGAGAGAGAGAGAGAGAGAGTGTGTGTGTGTGTGTGAGTGAGTGAGTCTAATTATAAAAAGTCTTTAAAGTTTATTAAAACTTGTATTATCATCCTAAAATTTCAAAAATTTGTTATTTTTAATATTTTTTTGTTAGGTTGTTAATGTTTTCCGTTTGATTTTTAACGGCCAGTGGCATATCCACTCTTAATTTGAAACTTCAGTGGTATATTCGGCATATTTTAAAATATTAGTGGGAGATTGGTAAAAAGAAATTGTAGTGACATATTCTCTCATAACCTAAAACACTAGTGACAAATTTGAAGTTTTTGCCATATTTTTACATAGAAGACACCGTAGCTTGGAACTCGCCAGAGAAAGCGGATAAGCCTATTTGTTGAAATTCATGGATAAGCCTATTTGTTAAAAGGCCGGTAAAGAAGAAGGCAACAACCAAGTCAATGCAGGCCAACAACAGCAAGAGAACATGAGCCATCTATCTTTTACTTATATGCACTACTCTATGCAATAAATGAAAAAAAGATGTAATACTTTGAAATATTTACGAGCACTGTAAAATGTTTTGACACACAACATACATCAAATTCAATTACTAGATATCTTACTTAGTCTTCTGTGGTGATCTTGTGGGGTTATCATTTTTTATTTTCTTTTACATATTGAGTATGAAACTGTCTCGGTCATTGCTTAACTCTGAAATTTAGCAACTTGCTATTTTTTGAGTCTTCTGTATTTCATCAGTTATCTAATATAAATCTTTTTGTTGCTGTTGAAAAAAATAAAGATACCTTACTTAGTCATGATCAAGTACAACTTTGCACCCGTTGCGTGATGCAGGTATTTCTCCTAGCTAATAAGTATTTTACGACTGGTGAGTTTCATCAACTTTGATTATTACGACAAGTTACAAGGAGGGCAGTCTAAAGATAACTTAGTTGGGTGGATGATTGAGCTGGAGTGAGGGACTATGATACCACGAGCTCGGAACAAAGATTGATAAAAATCAATGGCATGTTTCTTGAGGACTTCTTGATTATTCACCATCCATGAGTCATTTATAAGGAGTAAATTAATCTTACCAAGGTCACGTGACCCAGGGGTGGACCCAGATTTTTCATAAGGGGGGGGATAAAATAAATATTCTTATAAAGTATAATACTTACAAAGAAATTTGAATTATTTTAAAGAGGAAACCATAATGCATTTAATTTTAAATTTTAAAGAAAATTACAGTTATCTTACAATTTTAGGGGGCTTGGGCCCTGTTAGCCCCCTCTAGTTCTGCCACTGGTTGCGTCTTTGTAGAGTTGAAACATCAAACATGGAAGAAACGATCGCTTCTATCCCGGTACCTGATCCAATCAAGCTGTGATTTTTGACGCCATAAAAATTGCTCTATTGGTCACACAAACTGTCGAATTGAGCAAAAAATTTCCACTTCCAGGGACTGAAGCTAGGAGCTATAACCTTAAGCCTTCGATTTTTGGATACCTTGAAGTGATTCCCCTATATATCTTTTTATTATGTGCATGCATGAAGAGGCTTTCTTTGAGAATTCAGAAACGTATTTAATTGCATTGGTAGCTGGGCTCCATCCAAAATCTCTCATCGTGGTCCGGAAATATCTCATTTTTTCTTCGGTGATGATCTTATGCCTTTTACAGAGATTTCTGATCTTCAACTTTAAGAAATTAATGATTGTCTGACATCCTAGGCTCGGGAGTCTGGTCTTTCTATAAATGTGGCAAAGTCCAAGCTGTTTTTCTCGTCATGCCAACAAAGCTCTCATCTCAAAGACAGGTTGGCGCCTTCTTCAGAGGGAATATACGATGTGGCTTAACATTTTTACTGCTAAATACTTGCAGCAAAGTGACTTCATGTCCTATATAAACATGCCTACAATCTCTTGTTCATGGAAAAGTATTATTAGCTGTAGAAACATTGTTCAATAGGAAGCAACTTTTACAGATATTTGTGGGCACATTGCCTGTCTTCCTCTCTCTTCTGATTCACTGGAATGAAGATGCCAAGGCCCTCTCACTTCGAAATTAGATTGTGGGCGATTCACAATAGGAAGATAATCCAGCTGGTACGAGTTTTGTTTTTCTGTTGTGAGATTTAAGAAATGTGGAAATGTGTTGCCAGGTTGTGACTTGGTGGGGGGGATGAAATGGACGGGTTTGTACAGTTCGAGAACTGAGGGATTGGCAGGTTCTTCTTCCGGCCGTAAGGCAGATTGAACACTGAGTGGGACGGAGTACGGAAGCACCACAGCGGTCCCCCAAGTTAATAGATACTGGTCTAGAATTGGAAGGTCAGATTCGAAGCCACCATTTTGCAATAGCTACTGTTCGTACATATTTCGTTTTCTGTTTTGGTCCCCTGGCTCTCCTTTTGTCTTGATTACCCTGTATTCTCTTGTATCGTTGTAAAATGAATTGCAATCCGGTAATTAATATCTCATTTTATATATGTGCAGACTAATAACAATTGGATCTGGTGATTATATCAAATATTAAGATGGTTTTTGGATGAGGTTGTGCCAAGAATTTACGAATTGTGAGTGGCGTTTGACTATATCTAATAAGTTTATATTTATTATTATTATTTCTCTCATATTTGGTATATTTTAATATGTTTTGAACCTTAAAGATATATATTGAGTATGTTTTGTAGCTTAGAGTATATCTGAACTCAATTGATTGAAAGTGGATTTAACTTGCAATTTTACAAGTTTTAATTTGGTTGTGTAATTGTGTTATTTCAGGATTTTAATAGATTGGCGATGTTCCGATAGAAAAATCATATTATCAGCTACAGAGATCGGAATGGAGTAATTCTTGATTTATTGGAAATCTAACATCTGGAGCTACAATTCACATGTAAACCATGAGACCCAGCTTGTACACTAAGAGGTTCAAATTCAGCTTCAAAAGTCGCTATTTACGAGTCATTGTTGATTCAAAAGCAGTTGCGGTATTTTGGGCATATCTTTGGCTGTAGATATCTGTTTTATACAATTCAGGTGTCATTTCGAAGCTAAAAAAGAGATCTACAACTTTCATGCTTTGCGTTTTGAGAAATAATGGCTGCATCAAGGTTGAATATTAGCTTGAAGTTGCTATTACTGTTCTGAAGAATTACTTAGCTGACAACTTTGAAACCTTCGAGTTACTTTGAATCTTTTTATCTGTTTGGGATACTTTTGTAACAATATAAAAAATTTAGGGAGTTTTTATGATTTTAGCACACTAGATTTTTTTTAATGTGTTTAAAGGTATCGCTGACGCCGGGGGGTGCTGTCTCCTCTCTCTCTTTCAACAGTATTAGTTTTATTATTATTATTATTGTTCTTTGTTTTTCTTCCAAACATGAGTGAGTAGTTTTTTTGGTTCAGTTTTAGGGGCGATTTCCATCACCAACACCGGTTGTAAGGATTGATTTTACTTGTTTAAATTCTTTTTAAATTCAAGTATTTATTTCTTTGTTGTTCAGATTTATTGCAATTAATTTTCCTGTTCTCACTTGTTGGATTAGTTATGCGATTGCAAATTTACTTGATTTTTTTTCAACCGCTTAGGTGAAGAATTCAATTAGAAGTAAGTGAATTGATTGGAGATTATTTTTATTTCTGGTTAATTCATACGAAGAAGTAAAACAGGTTAAATTGTTCAAGATTTTGGATTATTGCATGGAATAAGCTTTTATTCATTGTTCCTAATGCTAATTTTTGGGTTATTAAAAATTGCTTTTCAATATCTAGTTGCTCAAAATTAAGAAATTAATCTGAAGCTTTTTCTGGTTAATTTTACTATTAAATTATTTATGTTCTTTTTAGCTTTAAATAGAATCATGTTTATTTGCTTGGATTGAAGAAATATTTTCTTTCGATGATCAACTGTGTGATTGGAATGAATAATCAACCCTGAACTGAGCGTTTTTAGTATTGGTTTATTTTATTTTGATTTTACAGTTAATTTAATTCAATATTCAATTCAAGAAAACCCCTAAACCTTTTATTTCAGTTTTCTGACAGGAAGCTTTCGGTTAAGAAATTTCTTTTAGGATTCGACCTGGTTTTCACTGTTAGACTACAAGTTTATTTATTCTAAGTTGTTCGGGATACCAGAATTATTTTTTGCGGTTTCGACGACAGACCAATGGCCTAAAAAAAAAACAGAAGAAAAAGCGAAAGCCAGAATTGGATTCATATAGGGAAGTTTTAGGAGCAACTTGGACAAGACCGAGAATTCAGGGACATAGGGTGGGTTTACACCATTAGAAAGCATTGCCAAGAATTAATTTATCCACCCAAAAAAGGAAAAAAGGAAACTACATGCCCTATAAGTGAGAAGAATACAATTCCATTCCCCCAAAGTGAATAATGTCCTAAACTTTAAGCACCAAATCAGCATTTAGCAATCAGGGGGGTTTGGGCCAAACTATAGATCTATCTATTTCTGTATGATCTCTTATAAGTGGCCCAAAATTAATGTGTTAATGCATTAGGCCCCCGTTCACGTATGGTTTTGGTCCATTGGGTCCATGTAATCCTATCCCATGTGCATGTTCATTACATTGACATTGCCTTGAATTAGGACAAAAATAAAGAAAGTGGAAAACAAAGTTCAAAGCTTAGATAAGAAGATGTGCGAAAGTTAAAAGGTCAGAATAGGACTTTTGCTATTATCCTAATTGTTAGTGAAGAGGGGAGGATAACTCATTTTTTTTAATCTTTTTTGAATTAGGAGGGGCATATTAGATTGCTCCAGACTGTAGAGAAACAAGCTGTGCTGCAGGCTCCGCATTAATTCTCTAACCAGACTAACTTGTAGAGCCAAAGAACCCCATAATGGAGTTAATTTATCTTGTCTTGCATATGAGAAGTTTAAGTAAGGAAACCAACATGAGATTTGACCTCATATTTTTGTTGGTCTGGTTGCAGTTTTAAATGTTAAGACTCATGTATTGAATTAACTTCATCTTCCTACATTCTGAAAGCACTTGTTTCCCAAGGGCTGCTGTTGATTCTGTAATAACGGGGCTCTACTCGGGGTCTCAGTTAGGCTTATTCCTTGCTCCTTGTTCAGAGTCACTTGGAGTTTGCACTCCCTCTGGTCTGACAAAACCGGCAATTGAATTTGTACTTTTAGATTTTCTACTCCTTTTCCTGAAACTTCGTCCAAATTTGGGTTGTCTTATTAAGTGGTTTATGGCTGACGTAAACACTGATGCTGGTTCAGCTGTTAACCCCGATTTTAACAGACCTACAATTAATTCATTTGGAATCTGGAATGTTACATCCATCCCCAATTCTTCATATGTAACTGGAATGTATATATCTTGTGTCGATTTTAAATGTCATACCTTTGACGTATCACATTTCTATGCCTGCCCGCATAATCTGTGACTTGGTAGAGAGGTAGCACAGAATGAATTTTAAGCATATTTAGTCATTTGCTTCTCCTGTTACAGGGTTGAATTGTCCAGAATGAAGGGCCTCCGCGGATTATACGTACGTACAGAGGGATACTATATATAAAGTGGTTCCTGGTGTAGGCATTTGTTTCTTGACTTATGAAGATGATGCTTTTAGCTGATTTTATTACGAGCTTATATATAGTTACGGCCAGCAGACATCAATTGGCAGCAGCAATGGTGAGGAGATTGAATTGCTTATATACAAGCTTGAACGGCTCAGTTCTGATGTTCTTACAGTGCCAAAGTTCTGATTACGCCACGTACTGTGTGAAATCTACATTGTTCGCTTCGCATGTACATAGGCTGATGGTAATTATAAAGGGTAAAATTCTCAAGGCTCAACTATCTTATTTTTTTGTCCTAAACAAATACCTTATCTTCCAGCTGTCCTACCGAGCTACTTTTCTTCTTATTGTGCGACCTATTCAGGTATTTTTATTACTTTCACAATTAAATTGGATGGAAAATGATGATGTAACATTAAATAATCCTAAAATAATCTTAAAATAACAACTGTAGTCCTTAAATTATTTCAATTACTAATTATAACACATAAATTTTTACCCATATCAATTCTATCGAAAACCCTAATCTGGGATCCGCTGCCGCTCCCTCTCTAGGCGTTTCAACTCTCTTGTCCTTGAGACCGACTTGATCCTCCTACGCATTGCTTGAGTCATCTCCCCCAAATCAAACGCCGACTCCGAACCCATCATTCTCGCATTCCTCAAATCCCTCCTCGATCTTGTCTTTCCTAAGCTTGCCATCGGAGCCTGGCAATCGTCGCAGACATCACCTACGTAGATCCTTTCCCAACTCTGCTGCATTTAGGAGCTACGAATCAGGCTTCCTTCCAGTGATTTGAGTTTGGAGAAGGGCACGGCCGTTAGATGGAAGGTTGGATTTGACAAAACCCTAAGGACCTATGTGATTCTTGACCTCCACACCCTCTAAGAATCGTCGGATTTCACGGAAGGATTGAAGACTAGGGTGCTGTGGACGATAAGCGCGTTGATCGTGGCTTCTGTCAGGCATTTTCTCCTGAACGACATAGTGTTGGATCACGAGAAGATGGAAATGCTAGTGCTTAAAGATCAGGAAGGGGAAGGGGTGGTGGTGATGGAGACGGAGGGGCTAAGGGAGTTTTGGGGTTGAATTGAGTAGGATGAAAATTTAGGTGTTATAATTAGTGATTGAAATAGTTTGAGGACTAAATTTGTCATTTTAAGATTATTTTAACATTGTTTAATGTCATGTCATCATTTTCCATTCAATTTAACTGTGAAGGTGACGGAAAATACCCGAATAGGTCGCGTAATAGGAAAAAAGGTAAGTTAGTAGGACAACTTCAAGATAAGGTACCCGTTTAGGACAAAAAAATAAACTAGGTGACCCTGATAAATTTTATCCTAATCATAAAGATGAGTCTAGTGAACATTTATACTATTTTAAAATGTGCATCTCCAAAGATAGTCCAAAAAAGTTCTTAAAAAAATATTTTTATTCCAATAGATATTATGAAAATTATAGAACCCATTAACAATAAAAAATGGTCAAATTATTTAATTATATATCTCTTATTAACATTTTTCTCAAGAAAAATGAGGTTCATGGACCCCATATCATTAATATGCATCCGCCACTAAAAAATGAGTCATTCTCTCCTCTTTGCTAACAATTAGGGTAATACAAAAGTTTTATACTAACCATTTAACTTTTACAGATTTTCTTATTTTAGGTTTTGAGTTTTTTTGGCCACCTTTTTCTTTTCTAATTCAAATATAGAAAAAATTGTGAAGCTAATAAGAGACTAGATAAAGTTAATAAGCTAAGTGGAAGATGTAGATAATGGCTAAAATAAGATTTTTGTCTCTTACAATCTCTACAACATGAATATCTCATTTATCTTCTTCATAGTTTATATATTTTTATAATTGTTTGACCAACCATAGAAAAATGGTGTTGTAAAATTAGAACATTTTTTTTTAAATTTTCTTCTAAAAATTATTTTTTCATCATTACATTTAGTATGTGCGAATTTATAATCCTCATTTTTTAATATTAGGGTTTGATAGTTATACATATTTACAAACCTTGTTTGTAAAAATCATGGATTCACCATTGATGCTAGCTATCCACCCTGTACAAGGCCTAAATTGTAGACTGAACGTGTTAGTGGGACCAAGAAACCTTGAAACTTGACATAAGCAACTTCCCAAATGCTGAGGACTCATGTCATCAAATCAGTTACTGAGTTAGGCCTAATGGGGTACTGGCCCGACGAAACAACCATGGAGTTGTAAACTTGACTCCAACCATTTATCTATGTTTTTGAGGCACTATGTCTGACGCATGTTTATATTTGAATGCAGGGACACAAGATCTTACCACATTCATTAGGATAAGGATGCTTTGATATCGATAATCTGAACCTGATGGTCAATATTTTACTAGACCTAAATACCAAATTAATGGTATGAGATCAAATAAAGCTGAGTGACCTTGTCAACGAGGACACAAGTCCATAAAATATAGTCATTCACAATAAATATAAGTAGCTAGTATCTCTCCTAGCCGGAGGGGTTTTCAATAGCATACCTTTGGATTCATCCTAATGCTCTTCTCAAGGTCTTATTTGTATCCGAATGAACGGAGAAGATAAAAAAATCAAGTACATCCACCGTCAAGTGTGAGCCACATGTGTTTTTACTATAAATATACATACATAACATTCTCCTAAAAAACAAGAGAAGACCGGCTGGGGACTACTTGGGTCAAAAGCGTCGTTACTTAATTGATTGATGAGCTAAATTATTCTAATCCGAGCATCTGCTTTGTATGGAAATTTGGAGTAATTTAAAATGGCATGCCGAAGTAATCATTTTGGAGTGCTATAATTAAGAAACACCGTACTTTATTGACCCGCGGAGGGAGCAGCCGGAAATCTTCTTCCCCCAAAGTCGCTGTTTCACACACCGGTTGAAGGTTCCTTGCGCAAAATATAGTCACCAAGTTCGAGGTTCAACTTTCCCAGTTAAAGCCATGGCGAGCTCCAAGTTGGTCGTCGTCGCAGCAACATTAACACTAACCTTCCTTGTCCTGCCAAGCTCGTGTCGAGGTCAAGAACAAGAAGACGAAGATTATGTCAGGGGCCACATTTGTTCAATCGACACCAAGAACTTCACCCTCAGCAGCACCTACCATTCCAACCTCCGTTTCCTTCTCACCGTTCTATCCTCCAACGCCACAGGAAACGCTGCCGGATTCTTCAACGCCACCACCGGCAAGGACCCGGACAAGGCCTATGGCTACTTCCTCTGCCGCGGCGATGTTTCCCTCAGCGATTGCGCCACTTGCGTCAGAGGAATAGCCAGAGAGGCCCTGGACACAGCCCATTGCCCGACGGAAAAGGAGGCGATGTTTTGGGAGCCCAAGTGCTTTGTTCGTTATGGCGACTGGAATTTCTTCTCGAAAATGAGTAACAGACCGTACGGAATGAACTACTGGGGAGATAACGTCACCGATCCGGAGAGATTTAACAGGGAACTGACGGCTTCCCTGCGAAGGGCGTCGGCGAAGGCTGCTAATTGGACGAAAAGGTACGCGACGATTAAGTTGGAAACGGGCAACTCTAACGTGGCCTACAGTTTGGTGCAATGCATGCCGGATTTAAGTGGCCGGCAGTGCGGCGGCTGTCTACAAGGAGCGGTGGCACAAATGATAGATTACAGCAGCGGAGCGAGGGGTGCCGCTTTGTTCTATCCAAGTTGTTCCGTACGCTACGAAATGTATGAGTTCTTTAACTACGACGTCGCTGCAGACGCAGATCCTGCAAATGCTAGCGCCCCAGCCCCTTCTGATGCTGCTGCTTCTTCTTCTTCTTCTTCAGGTGTTTTCTTCTCCCCACAAAAATATAAGAAAAACTGTGACAAACACTTTGGTTTAGAATTACATTTAGAATTAGATTCAGATGCATATATGCATCGTCGTGTTCGAACGTTGTCAGTCTTTGATATGAGAAATATTTTACCTTAAACAGAGAAAAATTAATCAACTCTACAATATCGCCAGTCAGGAAATAAATTTAAATTATTCACTAACGCTAATGAAAAGAGTGGGAGAAAAGTAAAAGTTTTAAAATATCATGAGAGAAGTGTACTTTTAGCTAAGTTGAGAGAGTTTGTGTAATTAATCTAAAATTTTGACCTGTTGATCGGCAACTAATTGCTCCTAATAATATATGTAGGGGGAAGCCGAAAATTACTCTTGGTGGTGATAGCAATAGTATCTTCAGTTGCAGCCACGCTAATACTTTTCCTCATTCGGCTATTAACCTTACCAAGAAGAAAAGCAACAGTTTACAGCAGTAGAGGTAGAGAAGGAGGTAAAATATTAAGTTTACTCTCTGCCTTTTGAGCTAGTTTTGTTTTAATTAATTTGTAAGGGACAGGACTTTGATGATACTAGTTTTGTAGGTTGGACCCAAGTGACAGGCTTGGACTCGTTGCAGTACAATTTGGCCGTAATTCAAGCAGCCACCAACAACTTTTCTGCTGATAACTTGTTGGGGAGAGGAGGATTTGGTGAGGTGTACAAGGGTAAGCTTCCGGATGGGCAGGAAGTTGCTGTTAAGAGGTTGTCGAAAAGCTCTGTCCAAGGTGCTAGGGAGTTCAAGAATGAGGTTCATTTGCTAGCTCGGCTGCAACACAGAAATCTCGTCAGGTTACTCGGGTTTTGCTTGGAAGGCGATGAACACATACTAATCTATGAATACGTGCCCAACCAAAGCCTAGATTGCTTCCTGTTTAGTATGTATCATCTTCTTCATCATCATTAGGCTACATCATATATGTTCATGATCTGATGCTAACTATAATCCATGTTGAAATCTTACATTCGAAGAACCTGAAAAGCAAGCAGAGTTGGGTTGGTCAAAGCGTTATAGCCTAATTGTAGGGATTGCTAGAGGCATGCTTTATCTCCATGAGGATTCTCGGCTCAAAGTTATTCACCGTGATCTAAAGGCAAGCAATATATTGCTCGACAGGGACATGAACCCCAAAATATCAGACTTTGGCATTGCAAAAATAGCTGATCAAACTCAGGGAAACACAAGTAGAGTTGTCGGTACATTGTGAGTTTATAATGAATATAAAGATTGCTATATATGTTTATTAATTTCCTAGTTGCTTAGACAATTGCAACAAGAAGTATCCTATATACACATATTGTTCATAATAATTAATTGCTTGCAGTGGTTATATTCCTCCCGAGTATATGATGCATGGACAATATTCAGTCAAATCAGATGTTTATGGCTTTGGTGTCTTAATCCTAGAGGTCATAAGTGGCAAGAAGAACAATAATTTCCCCGACACAGATGGTGCAGAAAATCTTATAAGCTATGTGAGTATAACTGTATTAAGTATGGATATTGTAAGTATTTTACTTAATTGATGACATTTTAATTTATAATTTATGAATTGACAAATTAACGACAGGCTTGGAAACAGTGGACAAGTGGAGATCCTCTAGAATTGTTGGACCCTGTAATGAGGGATTCCTATTGCAGAGATGAAGTGAGAAGGTGCATCCAAATAGGGTTGTTATGTGTTGAGGAGGATCCGAGCGACAGGCCGACGATGGCGACCCTTGTCCTTATGCTTAATAGCTCCTTCGTTACCTTGCCGTCGCCTAACCAGCCGGCATTTTCTGTTCTCAAGAGATCAACACCGGTTTTCCGTAGGAATATGGAGGAGTTTAATCAGTTTGCTAACCTGTCCATGTCCTTGTCTAGAAATGAACCTTCAATTACTGACTTGTACCCTCGGTAGTCAGCTTCTAATTAGTTTAATTATACTCATACTTGTTAGTTTTTTTTTTTGTTTTCATTTTTTTTTGTCAATAAAATGTTGGAGCTGCTTATGGTTATGAGAGTTTGTCCAAGTGCAGTGTTCAATTGATCAGACTAGACTTACGAGTTGAAATTCATAGAAAATTTTGAATTATAATATTTTTCCTTTTTTTCCTTTTTTTACCCTTTCCCTTACATTTTAGCTCGTATGTTCCAGAGTCAACATTTTTTTTCTCAAAAATGATAAAATCTAAAATGAGTGGGATCATTGAAGGGTGCCCCGGCTGGTTCAAACCTTACTGCCTGTTCGGAAAAACTTATGTGGCGCTAATTTGGCAGTAACACGAGGCAACTAACCAGTTCTCCATTAATTTAGGGAAAATTACAGTATAAGTCCTAACTTCTAATTTATGCAACATTGGAACCCACTTAACAAAACGGATTAGTCTCATTTAATCTTTACGGGGTCCTACCAATTTTGAAATCTTTGGACTGTGACAAGGAGAAAAGTAGGAGTGTACAACAGGGGCTAAACTTCAAGGAAGCAAAGGTGCCAATCTTTCTGAGGATTCCTTTGATGGTTGGGATAAACTCACATTGGGAATTTTATAGAATCGCGACAACACTAAGGTTTAGAGGAGGGTGCGAAAAAAGACAGGATTATGTTCAAAAGGGTCGACATTGAAATGTGAATTGAAAATATTGGATTAGGGGCTTAAAGATTAGACTTTTATTTCTACTCTTTAGGTGTTGGGTGTTGTAACTATTGGGAATTTGGGACTAAAATCCTCATTTTATTGGTGTCAGTATGTGCCATTTAGACATTTAAGGCTAGCTATGGGAGTTTCATGTAGTTTTTAAGGTCGAAAATTGGATGTAGTGTTTGTTTTGATGGGAGTGTTGGGGTGACCTGCTCCAATATCTTTTTGGAACCGACTATTTTATATTTTATTTATTTTAACAATATTTATTTTCTCCATTATTCAAAGAAAAAGAGGACCTAATACCTCATATGATCTTTCATTGCATGGAATCTGCTATGATTTGGGGTTATACTTTTGGTATTCAAGGCCCCAGGAGTGGAGAATCATTTCAAAAGGAGATTATTGATGTTGTAAAGCCTTTCTTAGGTGGTCTTGCAAAGCCTTTAGGTATAGTTATTTCTACGCTATGGTGTATCTAGTTAGTGAGAAATTCACAAGTTCTTAGCAGGGAAGTGATAATGACAAACTAGATTACCCTGAATGGAGATTGCCTCTGAGGGGAGCTGCAATTAGCCAAAGATCAAATATCTAATTTCTTATTGCACATGTATCAACATGTTCCCCCAATATGGGGTATGGGTTTCAGTTCGGAGAACTCCATAATTTTCACGATAGATAAGGGTTCGAGAAGTGAGTTTAGGCAGGGTGTGGCGACATGGCCCTATCAGTTGTAAGGAGGAGTATCTGTAGTCCGCCAAGTTCTATTGGAACAGTGTCCTACTTTGGTTTTAGAGTTAAGGACAATTCTTGAAGCTATAAGGTTTGCGGCGGCTAATAATATCCTTAACTGTATAATTCTTAGCATTGGGTTAGTGCTTTAGAACAGTCTAAATATAATGATCTGATTGGTTTTCAATTTTTATAAAGTGTATCCAAATTCTCCATATTACATGTTAGATTTGATCTAAACCATCTAAATTACATTTCAATTCATTTGATTCAATTTATTTTGTTTCTCTTTCTAAGACCCATACACATAGTAAATGAAAGAAAACATGATAATTATTAAAAATTTTACATACATTACAAAAAATTAAAGAAGGATAAATAGCTTTATATATGTAATGTCAATATGGATAATGATAAAATATTTATTATTATTCTATCTATTTAGTTCATTTTGTTTGAAGTGTATAATCTGATAACCGAATATGAAATTTAGTTTGATTTGAACTACTTGAACTATAAAAACAACTGAATCATTTTATCTGAATGTAATCAATTTATTTAATTTTTTTTTAATTTTATTCGAATGGTACTCACCGTTCCTCTAGTGTCCATCTTGAGGCAAAGAAAGAAATTCAAGACATCTTTGAGCTAGCTTAGAAATTCCAACGATTCTCACTTTTTAAGGTTTGCCGTTCGGTCATTGAGGACGCACACAACCTAGAGGCCTACTGTTTTCGTTCTTCTTCTTAGCTTCTTTTCTGTCGTTTTTTCCCCGTTCTGTCAAAAAGAAAAAAAAAAAATCTTACAAGAAAAACATCACGCAAATGAAACAGTTTTAAACATAATATTCGTTAGAAAGCCTACATAAATTCAACGTAGAAACCATTGCAAACTTTTTTTTTTCTGATTAAGAGTAATTAACTTTTTCCATTTTTATTACCGATGAATACTGCTTTTATTAGACTCCCCCCACACTCATATGTACAAAGAGAAAAAAGAAATAGACTTTTTTTTTAAGATAAAAATGGCAATGCTAAAGCCAACTTTTCTCTTTAAAAATTGAAAAACTCTGTTTTTTTTATCTGTTTGTTTTGTCACAACTATGTGTTTTTTTAAGCATTAATGTTTATTTAGAAAAAGTGATGAACTATATTTTTTGAAAAACAAAGAAAAAGAAAAGTTCTGTTGAAGCTTTTTTTAACACTGTATGTGCTCATTAACAACTATGAAAAACAAATGCGATTATGCGAAGGCGAAAAACTAAAAGAGGAGGGCACGGTTTTTGGGTAACAGACAATTCAACTCAATTTCGGTACAACTTCACCATCAAACAAAGCTGAATCAAATTGCAAGCTGTTGTGAGTTAGGAATTAGGACGATGAAATTGAGGGTGTTGTGTTGTGAACTAAAGTAGTGAGGTAAGCAAAAATAACAGGACTATTTGACAAGCAATGATACAAGCTGGCAACACTACAAGATAACTTAATGCATAAAAGTGACTAACATTTCAATTACAACGAGTCACTCATGGCGACTAAAAAGCAATTGAAAGTGTCAGTCACACAGTGCAGAGTGTGTGACTGCAAGGAGCAACTGAAACTCTTAGTCGCTCCATTTATGGAAAGTCCTTTTAGGAGCGACTGAAAGTGTCAGTCACTAGTATAGGTGACTAAGCTTTGTTTGCTCCATCCATTAATTATTAGTATTCGTATCAATATTCAATTTAGATTAGTCTTGAAGCCCTGCGTGATTTTCTTGACCAACTTCCATGTTCTTTTGGTACTTTGAATCTCCTAGAGAGCCACTATCCCAGGTCTGAAGCTGTGCAGCTTCTCCACACCTCCAGTCACCAGAGCAGACTTCCTCACCACCTTCGTGGTTAGCTGCTTCCTGAGAGCCTTCCCTTTGGTCGATTTCGTTGTTGTCTGCTTTGTATGAGCCATTACAAATTCAAAGAATCAAAAAATGAATAAATTATTATTCTACTTACTTAACAAGAGAGATGAGAGATTTTGAGATCTAGGAAGTTGAGGTAAGCTATTTGAGAAAAATTTATAAGGCAGATGAGGCAGGAAATAGTGAAAGTTTTGGTGGGTTTTTGATTAATTGGGTAGGAGAAGTTTGAAGAGGCTAAACACAGATTGGGATTCTCTTTAAGAGCAAAGTGATTGGGAGAATTTCTGTTAATATTAGTATTATTAAATTAGATTGAAAAGCAACTGCCATGTTAGCTATTGAATGGTCTAGTTGCTTAAAAGTGAGCCCCACAAGCAGGCGATTGAAGAGCAACTAAAGGGGATTGGTGACTGAAAATCAATCACTCCATTGAGTCACTTTTTTTTCATTTCTCTTGTAGTGCAGTGGTAAAACTACTAATGGGTGGGGGTGTGCCTTCCTAGGAATTTTGAAAATGTGTAGAAGAGGGGTACTAATTTGATTATTTTGTAAGGAGTTCGAGACCAAGTATGAAATTTTGCCGCTAGATTTGGTGGAAGAACATAAAGATGGGGCCAATGTAGCACGCAAATGAAAATATGGGGACCATGTACATAACTCTCCCTAAGTTGCTGAACCTCTTCCTTGGGCAGAACAAAGTCATTTTTTAGCCTCACCCTTCCCTAAACTATGTTGTCTCCTCCAATTTGTTATGCCCCCTCCCTTAGTCTCTCGCAAAACCCCGAAATTCCAAAACGCCCCTCAACCATGACTACCTACATCCTCCACTTCATGGCTCCACCGCACCGCTTATGTTCGGCCTTGTTGCCTTCTCACT
This sequence comes from Aquilaria sinensis, assembly GCA_005392925.1. Lineage (NCBI taxonomy): Eukaryota > Viridiplantae > Streptophyta > Magnoliopsida > Malvales > Thymelaeaceae > Aquilaria > Aquilaria sinensis. The sequence goes on along the minus strand of SMDT01000279.1, from coordinate 48,212 downwards.
TGGTAGCCAGTTGCCACCCACCCTTGTCACCCAAACCAAAAGTATTGATTTTGCCATCACGCACTGAAAATAACGAAACTAAAGAAGGGATAATATTGGAAGAAAATATCCCATCTGCGATGGACATACGTCCACTATAGATCTTGCGGCTCCATTCCCTTGCCGCATCGCCTAATTAACCAGCCGGTATTTTTTGTTCCCAGGAGACCAACACCGCTATCCATGTCGTTGTCTAGAAATGAACCTTCAATTTACCGACTTGTATCCTCGGCAGTCAGCTTCTAATTAGTTCATTATACTGGTTAGGTTATTATTTTCTTGTTTTTGTTTTCGTTTTTCTCAATGAGAAATTGGAGCCGATTACAGTTAATTATGAGAATTTGTCCAAGTACAGGGTTCAGTTGACCCTACAAGAGTTAGGTATTGAGATTCACAGAGAATTTGGAATTATAATGGCTTTTCCTTTTTCCTGCTTTTCCCTTTTCCCTTCTATTGTAGCTCATATGTTCCCGAGTCGACATTTTATTTTCGCAAAAAAGACAAAATCTAACATCAGTGAACTAAAAAAGCTATTCTGAAAAAAAAAAGAAGCTAAAACAGCTATTAATTTTAAATTTCAAAGAACAAAATCTGTTAGAATGGCATATTGATTTCATTAGTTATAATTATAATTATTGGTTTTATATATTTTAAACTTTGATGCTATTTGTCGCTTTTTATTATTCTTATTGTATTGTGTTTCATGTGTTACACTTTTCAGTGTAAGTTATACTTTTTTTATGTAAATTGGGCACTATCAATGTCATCAAATATATTAATCCTTAAGAAGCCGCCACGTTTTCTTAGACCGAAAGGAAACAATGTCGTAGCACCATCGTCGATTCCTGGCTGCAGTGGCCTCTTCCTGACCAAGTCAAAAGAAATCATGAAATAAACTATAGAAGCAGACAGAAAAAATATTAGAATATATGAAAAAGAAGACGAACCTTAAACATGGATGATAAAATCTATGAGAATACGAAAAAGACAATTCAATTAAAAGCTTCAAACAGCCAAGTCAACAATTTAAAGGCTCATGTGGAGTCTCCACTCAGTCTTGCAATGGATTAAATTATGCTGAAAAGATGGAGAGAGAGAGAGAGAAACATAAAAATATTAGAGAGAGGGGGGGGGGGTCAACAATTTAAAGGGGGGGGGGGTTTTGTTATGGGGGGGAGGTGAATAGAGAGTGGTTAGGGTTTGGGATATCAAAATTTTAGAGTTTTGAGCTGAATGAAAAAAATCAAAATTAGAGTTTTCTGAATGAAAAAAATAGGGTTAATTATAATTTACCTCTTAAAGTTTAGATGAAATTACACTTTTTTATCTTCTGTTTCAAAAATATACACTTTGCCCCCTTATATTTTAATATAATCTGACAACAACTTCTAAAATCTTAATTTAGACTATACGATAATTATCTTTAAGTAATTTCAATCTATATGGTATTTTTTTTTACAATTAACTAAAATTTAAGAAGTACTGTTTTAAAAACTAAAAAAAAATACAAAAAGAAAAAATTGATTATTTAAAATATCTATTAACTACAAAAAAATACCATATAGATTAAAATTAGTGTAAGATAACTATTACAATTTCTAAATTAAGATTTTAGAAATTACTGTCGAACTATATTAAAATGGCAACGAATAGTATATATTTTTAAAATAAGAGAGGTAAAGTCTAATTTCACCTAAATCTCGGGAGACAAATTGTAATTTTCCAAAAAAATATTATCTCTGTCCTATAAATAATGAAACATTTCTTTGAGTTTGAAGATTAAGTTGTATATAATTTATAATATTTTTTAAAAAAATTTTACTCATAAAATTAAAATTATTTTTAAATTTTGTGTAGTGAGAGTTTAAAGAATGATTAAAAAAAATTGTTTTTAGATTTTGTGTAGTATGAGTTTAAAGAATGATTATGAAAAAAAAATTGTTGGGCGAAGATTAAAAAAAGGATTGCGAATTAGGTTTTATGTATTGAGAGTAATTTAATTGAAGGGAGTAAGTTAAATTGGAAGTTAAAAAGTTTCTGAAAAAGAAAATATTTCAATCTTTTAGTGATAGCAAAAAAAAAAAAAACGCTTCATCCTTTTTTTACAAGAGTTGTATAGTTTTTCTTTTTTTTTTTTTCTTAAACTAAGGTAGTTAAGAATCATAAATATCTAAATGATATAGTTTATATAGGTCCCTTATGCCACATCAGCAACATTCATCCCTCATATGCCCCATCAGCCACATTGTCGTCCTCATTGCATGAAGAGCACTCATGGATGGAACTCGGCCCTGCATAAGTAGAAGATAAATAAAGCGACATCAAGACCAGGAAAGCAAATCCGTTGGGAAAAACATTAGTGGTCTGTTGTTGTCAGACTTCGAACCTCCCGCCTAAGGGAATGGATGTTGTCCTTCCATCAGGCAACGGCAAGAGGAAGAAGGCTACCACAGGGCATTGCTTAAAAACAATTAAACAAATACCAGAACGCTAATTTAGGCCATTAAGAAACACAGCTGGTTAATTTTATGTTGATTGATTATTAATTCATTTTTAGGAAAGCATAAATATTAACATGTAAGCATCATAAACGTAAAAAGAGTCAAGACTTTAATTATTACCATCATCATCATCATTATTATTACTATTATTATTAAAACATAATACACTACATCTAATGCAAATTGGCTATATATCTTTGATAATTTATTCTTCTTTACATATTGGGAAGCTTTAAAAATCTGTTCTGCATCCTGTTTCATGCTTTGGGTTTTGGTACTTTGGGTTGAAGCGTAGCCGCTTAATTTCATTCGGTGCTTGCGGTTCGACTCCCATGCATATCACTGCCTTCTGTAATCTGTTATTCAATTTGGTATCACGCTGAAATGACAAAACACAGCTACGATGGGGCAAAACAAAAATACCCATTTTCAGAATTAAGAATCAATCTACACCATTTAAAAAATAAAGATTTACAAGGGCCTATTATTTAAGAAAAAACAGGGAAAAAAAAAAGAAAAAAAATCTGCCATAGGACTTAATAATATTCGTCCATAAAAAAAATATGGAACATCTTATACTAGGATTAATATCATAATTAAAGTTAATATTCTTTTAATCCCTGTAGGTGTTCGCAGTAGTGGAGGCAGGTGGCATGCACCTTGAGCAGCATGCATTGGGATTTAATTCATTTAAAAAAAAAAAAACGGAAAGTGGAGACTGGCCGGTTGGGGAATAGTTGAATTCAAAATGTTATATCAACTGCATGCATCGTACATAATATCTTACATAAGCAGTATTACATATATATTCATGACATTGTAAATTTAGTTAAATAAAGTAGCCTACCAACGAAATTCACCTATATTTATATATGTAAAAAACATATTAATAGAATTGTGTATACAGTAGATATGGTGAACATATACCTAATTAGACTTAGTAGTCTTTTTTTGAATTTGCCCCTCACAATTCCATGCAATTTCAGTCACACCACTTACTCTAAATCAGGTTCCTAGTGGTTCTTCCAGAGCAACAAATCACTGTCCCTGGTTGAGTTTCTAAAGCATCATTTGGTCAGCATACCGAACTTTCTTAATTTGCCACCACTCTTTGGTGCATCAGGCTTTATGGGACGGTAACGAATAAGATCCAACAACAATGGTGAGACGTGAAGAGAATGACTATGCCAGAGATAGCGTTCGAGAACAAGGCGGCGACAGAGAGAACTTCAAATCTCCAATCGAGTCTTGGCTTTAGATCTCCACTCCTCGGGTTGGCTTGAGAGAACAAGGTGGCAACGAAGAGAGCTTTCGATCTTTGATCGAGTCTTGGTTTTAGATCTCCCCGGCTAGGCTTACGAGACAGTGACGACGAAGATAGAGAGCTTCCAAAGATGGTAGCAATGATGATAGCAGAGAGAGCTTCTGAGGACAAGGCAGCAACGAAGAGAGTTTTAGATCTCCAATCGAGTCTTGATGGAGAGAGCTTCCAGTACAATGGATATGGTGGATTGTAAGACCCCTGGAAAGAAAAAGAGAGATTTGCGAGAGAGGGAGAGTTCGCCACTGCATTTGTTATAAAAAAAAAAAGATTTTATTTATTAGTTATTATTTTATACACTTTTTTGTTTTGTTTTAGACATTTATAGATATTTATTTAGACACTTCTTATTTTTTTGTTCACACACCTCTATTTTTGAGAAAAATAAATTATCTAAATATTACTTCAAATACTTTTTTATTTTTTTCTTAGACACTTTTGCATATTTATTCATACACTTTTTTTTATTGTTTAAGATAGTTATTTTTCGAAGATAACAAATTATTTATAAGTTTGTTCAGACACTTTTACATATTTATTTAGATATTTTTACATATTCATTCAGATGTTTTTTTAAATTATTTCGGATAGTTATTTCTTTTAAGATAATAAATTGTTGATAAGTTGGGTTAAATGCTTTTATGTTTGAGTTAGTATATTGGTATATCCAGCTAGTTTGCTGGTTTGTTATTTTGATCTCTCTTTAGATCTTTAATCATGAATATCAGGGTTATCCAAATTATTCATAGATGATTTTTTCCTGGTATGGTATCTTTGGGCCGCTTTGTAAGGCCTATAATTGAGCCAAATGTCTTCCGTACTTTAGTATTTTATTTTTGTTGTAAATATCGTCTAACATACAATTAGAGAGATAAATGACATTCCATAAAAACAAAATTACTCTATCGAGTCAAATTATATATTTTAGTGGGAGCATGTGTTAGAATATATAGGAGTAATTTAAATATTAAGATGAGATTCGAAATCAAAGTCAGGATTTTGGAGCGCTAATAAACTTTAAGAAATTCCAGTCTTCGTGGAGCCGCATCCACACACACCAGTTGAAGCTTCCGTGGCCAACTAAATCGTTGTCGTCACCAAGTTCTATGGAATCCAATCCGATCAAACATCCATGGCCAGCTTCCACTCCAGCTCCAACTTGGCCGTCCTTGCAGTCACATTAGTCTTGTCGAGCTTCTGTCGAGCTGCAGTGCAGCAGATCGGAGGCTACGGCTGTTCATCAGGCACCAACAACTTTGCCTTGAACAGCACCTACCATTCCAATCTCGGTTCCCTCTGTTGAAGAGGTGATTCAAAGCCTAAGTCCCTGAGAAAGCGTGAAGAGCAAGTCAAATAAACAGATATTTCTGGTAGTTAGTCTGTTAGTTAGTCTGTTAGCTAAGTCAGTGTTTTACAGCGTTAAGTTAGCTGAGTTAGTTTAGATTTCTTATTCTGTTGCTTGTTAACGTTATAAGTGCAGTCTTCTCTATTGATGTAAGTGTCTGTTATTCACATAGAAATAACAAAGAAAACGCTCTCGCAAGCATTTCATCTCCTTGTTTGTGCTATTCTCCACAACATTGTGGTATCAGAGCCTTGTTTCTAATCCAGACTTCTTGCGAGACCAGTCAGCAATGACCAATTCTGCAGTGAATGTGGCTCAGCCGCAAATCCCCATCTTCAAAGGTGAGTCATACGAATACTGGAGCATAAAGATGAAGACTCTCTTCAGATCACAGGATTTGTGGGATCTTGTAGAAACTGGATATGATGAAGGAGAATCAGAAGAAGGAGCAAATCGAGAAATTCTGAAAAAGGATGCAAAAGCTCTTTTCTTCATCCAACAAGCTGTAGATGAAACCATCTTTTCTAGAATTGCTGCTGCAACCACAGCAAAACAAGCTTGGAATATCCTTAAAGTTGAGTATCAAGGATCATCCAAAGTGATGACAGTAAAGCTGCAGTTCCTCAAGAAAGATTTTGAGACATCCAGCATGAGGAACAATGAGTCAGTCCAAGACTTCCTTGCAAGGGTGTCAAAGATTGTGAGTCAGATGCGAACATATGGTGACATGATAAGCGATGAGGCAATTGTGGCTAAGATTCTCAGAAGCTTGTCCTCCAAATTTGATCACGTTGTAGCTGCTATTGAAGAGTCCAAAGATCTATCCATCTTGACTGTGGATGAACTCATGGGGTCGCTTCAGGCACATAAGACCAGAATCAACAGATCTGCAGCCAAGGAGGAGGAACAAGCCTTCCAGACTCAAGGAGAACGAGAAAGGAAGAGCTATAGAGGTAGAGGTGGATTCAGAGGAAGAGGTCGTGGTAGTAGCATACAGTGCACATTTTGCAAGAAATTTGGCCATAAGGAAGATGATTGCTGGAGCAAGAAGGGACAAGCAAAATTCACAGAAGAACCAGAAGAACAAGATGATTATTTGTTCATGACCCATGCAAACACTCACAGCTCCTCCAAAGATATCTGGTTCCTGGACAGTGCATGTTCCAATCATCTAACAGGAGACAAAGACAAGTTTAAAGATTTGGATGCTTCAATCAAAACTCAAGTGAGGCTTGGCAATGATGATCAAGTTCAAATTGAAGGAAAAGGTACGGTTGTTATTTCTATAAATGGTAAGGAAAAGCTAATTAGAAATGTTCAGTACGCTCCTGGTCTGACACACAATCTAATTAGTGTTGGTCAGTTGGTTCAAGGGGGATTAAGTGTCACTTTCGAAAAAGGAACTTGTTCGGTAAAAACAAGTTCAGGAGAGCTTGTGCTATCAGCTCAGATGACTGAAAATAAAATGTTTCCCATTGATTTTACCAGTTATGAGAAATGTATGATCACTAGTAAAATTGAGGAGTCTGAGTTGTGGCATCAACGTTATGGCCATCTGCATTTCAAGGGACTACAGTTACTGACCAACAAAGAAATGGTAACTGACTTACCATTTGTGAAAGAGTCAGATCATGTCTGTGAAGGATGTGCATTTGGAAAGCAAACCAGAAGATCATTTCCTGTTGGACAGGCAAAGAGAGCTACATCCAAACTCGAAGTAGTCCATGCAGATCTGTGTGGACCAATGAAGACCACTCCATTAGCTGGGAGCAGGTACTTCCTTCTCTTTGTTGATGATTACTCAAGACTAAGTTGGGTGTACTTTCTTACTGTGAAAACAGAAGCCTTCAAATATTTCAAGAAGTTCAAAGCCTTGGTTGAGAAACAAGGCTCACTAAAATTAAAGACTCTGAGAACAAATCGAGGGGGAGAATTCTGTTCAAAGGAGTTTCAAGAGTTCTGTGACGAAGAAGGCATAAGAAGAGAGCTGACAGCTCCATATACACCTGAACAGAACGGAATTGTAGAAAGGAAAAATCGCACCATTGTAGAAATGGCAAGATCAATGCTAAAAAACAAGGATCTCTCTGATGAGTATTGGGCTGAAGCAGTGGCCACTGCTGTCTACCTCATAAATCTGTCACCAACACGAGCAGTTTTGAATCAAACCCCATATGAATCCTGGTATGATTCTAAGCCTTCAGTAAGCCATCTTCGCATCTTTGGCTGTGTATGTTATGTACTCACTCCTTCTGGTAGAACTAAATTGGATAAAAAATCCAAGAAATGCATCTTTGTTGGTTACAGCCTAGTGTCCAAAGCTTACAGGGTTTTTGATCCTGAGAATAAGAAAATTCTGATTAGTCGGGACATTGAGTTTGATGAATGCAGCAGCTGGAAGAAAGTGGAAAAAACTAGTCCATCAACAATTCAAGTCAACAATGAGGAGCAAGAAGAAAAGCATGATGAAGAATTAAATGGAGATGATCAAGTCACTCCAGTTCGCTCTTCCTCCAGTAGTTGCACCTCAAATGGTGCCCAAAGAAAAACCAGGTCACTCAGTGATGTTTACTCTTCAACTTTTGCCTTATTTACTGGTGATCCAATAAATGCTGAAGACGCCATGAAGATTAAAGTTTGGAGAGAAGCTATGGAAAAGGAAGTAGCAGCAATAAAGAAAAATGAAACATGGGAGCTAGTAAGTCTACCAGAAGGAAAGAAGACTGTGAGCTTGAAATGGATCTTCAAAACTAAGTTCCATTCGAATGGTGAAATCCAGAAACACAAAGCAAGACTGGTGGCACGTGGGTTTACTCAAGAATATGGAGTAGACTATGAAGAAACCTTTTCTCCAGTTGCACGCTTTGAGACAGTAAGATTAATACTTGCATTGGCAGCCCAACATCAATGGAGAGTACATCAAATTGATATTAAGATAGCCTTTCTCAATGGGAAACTGATGGAGGAAGTCTATGTTGATCAGCCAGTTGGTTTTGTAATTCAAGGAGAAGAGGACAAAGTCTATAGGCTCAAAAAGGCTCTGTATGGACTAAAACAGGCTCCTCGAGCCTGGTATAGCAGAATTGATGATTTCTTTTATCTTAAAGGATTTCAAAGGAGTCCAAATGAGCCAACACTTTACCTGAAGAAACTCAGTTCGAAAGACATTGTGATCGTGAGTCTGTATGTTGATGATATACTGTACACTGGCTCTTCACAGCAGCTTCTAATGGACTTTAAAAGGAATATGATGGAGGAATTCGAGATGACTGACCTTGGGGAGATGCAGTATTTTTTAGGACTTGAAGTACAACAAACACAAGATGGTATTTTTCTGTCTCAACAAAAATATGTTACTGATCTGCTGGAACAGTTTCATATGTCTCAATGCAACACTGTTTCAACTCCTATGAATACCAGTGAGAAACTGAAAGAGGAGGATGGATCTGGGGTAGCAGATTCAAGGAGATACAGAAGTTTGGTTGGACGCTTGATCTATCTTACTCACACAAGGCCAGACATTGCATTTCTGTTGGATTAATATCAAGATTTATGCATGCTCCTACAAGGCATCATCTTGGAGCAGCCAAAAGGATCTTAAAGTATGTTGCAGCCACCAGAGATTTTGGCATCGGGTATGTTAAAGCACCCAAAGTACAGTTACAAGGTTACACTGACAGTGATTGGGCTGGTGATCAAGATGACAGAAGAAGCACCACAGGAAACTGCTTCAATCTCGGTTCAGGACTTATATCCTGGACATCTAAGAAACAAAGTACAGTAGCTTTGTCATCAGCAGAGGCAGAATATGTAGCTGCATGTACAGCTACCTGTCAAGCTGTGTGGTTCAGACGTTTACTAGGTGATCTTGGGCATAAGCAGACTGAAGCCACAAGCTTGTTATGTGACAGTGCATCAGCTATAGCCATGACCAAAAATCCAGTAATGCATGGAAGAACGAAACACATAGAGATCAAGCATCATTTCATAAGAGATTTAGTTGCTCAAGGAGAAGTGAAACTGGAGTTTTGCAGAACAGAGGTCCAAATGGCTGATATGTTCACTAAAGCCTTATTCCAATCAAAGTTTGAAGATATGCGAAGGAAACTCTGCATCACCAGCTTTGAATCAAGGGGGAGTGTTGAAGAGGTGATTCAAAGCCTAAGTCCCTGAGAAAGCGTGAAGAGCAAGTCAAATAAACAGATATTTCTGGTAGTTAGTCTGTTAGCTAAGTCTGTGTTTTACTGCGTTAAGTTAGCTGAGTTAGTTTAGATTTCTTATTTTGTTGCTTGTTAACGTTATAAGTGCAGTCTTCTCTATTGATGTAAGTGTCTGTTATTCACATAGAAATAACAAAGAAAACGCTCTTGCAAGCATTTCATCTCCTTGTTTGTGCTATTCTCCACAACACCCTCCTCAGCATTCTCTCCTCCAACGCTACCCGAAACACAGGTGGATTTTTTAACGTCACCATCAACGAGTACCCAGACAAGGTATACTGCTATTTCCTCTGCCGCGGTGATGTTTCCGAGGGGAAATGTGCGACTTGCGTCAAACGAATCGCCGGACGGGCCCAGGTTGTCGCAGATTGTCGCACGGCGAAAAGGGCTGTGTTTTGGGAGTCGGAATGCTCCGTCCGTTATTTCAACTTCTTCTCCGAAACGGCCAACGGCCCATATATATCTGATTATAGTTTCGATAATGTGACGGATCAACAGAGCTTCAAGAGACAATTGGCGGCTCCGCTGCAAAGGGCAGCTGCCAAGGCGGCGAATTCAGCAAAAAAGTACGCTACAGTTGAGGTGGAGATAGCGAATGGAAATACAGTCCACAGTTTGCTGCAGTGCACGCCGGATTTGAGTGGCCATCAGTGCGGCGACTGCCTCCAGCGAGCACTGGCGGAGCTGATAAATACTTGGGGCGACTCACGCTCCGTCGCTTTGTTCTATCCTACCTGTTCCGTACACTACGAAATGTATGAATTCTACCGGTACAACGCCACCGCGGGCGTAGATGCTAGCGCCCCTACCAACGCTTCTCCTCCTCCTAATTCTCCTGCTTCAGGTATTTTCTTTATCCACCGATAATTTTTTCTAACACTACTGCTGCCTCCACATTCGTTTATTTCTCCGGTAAACTTTCTATATATGTACTCCACCTTCCTTTACCATGGGAGCTTAACATCAATGGTGAACTTCTCAGTTTTATATATGTTGAGACGTTCAAATTACTTACCATTATATGTTGGTGTTGAAAAAAAAAAAAAGTAAAATTCTTAGGGAAACTGGTGGTACAATCGATATTTTGCCTCCCATATAGAGCTGTATGTTCATATCAGCAAAAATATTTTTTCATCACATTGTAGGAAAAAGCTTTTTTTTTTCTGAATAGCAAAAGCATTTTTTAATTAATTAGGTAGACTTTACAGCTCAACTAGCAAGTTGCTGGAGTTGGACACTCCCTGAGAATATAACAGACATTACAATCCCATATTCCCTCACACCCATTTTGCATTTCGCCCCTGCACGAACCACCATTCAAACCCTTGATGACTTTTACCCATAACGAATTCTCCTTCCTCTTAAACCTCTACAAACCATTCAAACCCTTGATGACTTAATTTTGATTTAGTTTTCTCAACCACCGCCCTCCATAGCTCCACCCTACTCGTATTCAAACCCACTGGCAGACCAAGATACACTAATTTTAGTTTATTTGCAGTGCAATTTATTGTCGTCGCTAGACTCTCCACTCTTGGTTGTGTTGTGTCACACCGATGCAAGAAAATCTTGCTTTTGTTTAAATTTATTTTAATTTCCGAGGATGATTGGCTTGGAATCACTTTATAACCCCTATCAGGTTGATCGCATTTGATTCTGACCACTCTCCAAAGAACATCACATCAGCAGTATTCTGTAGGTGTGAAACAGTCAGCATAATGTCAGACTTTCATTTACCAATAACAGCACAAAGGAAAACTCTAAATAAGCATGAATCCATCTTCTCCATTTCTCCCCAAAACCCATCTACACCATGACTTGCTCCAAGAACCCCCAATTAACGCTGTCATTTAAAGTCAATTTTACAGAGAGGTGAGGTCTGAAATTCACCAAAACCTGAGATGGGATCATCGAGTTCGGGGGTCGCCACTCTGGGGTATCAAGCTCGGTGTACACCTCTTCCCGGGAGTTACCCTATCATAACTTCTTTTCATGATGCTGGGTTGCTCTGCTTCTGAGGTTCCTTCAGGGGGATTTGTGTGTGTGTGTAGTGTCAAGGTATCAAAATGATGGACAATATTTTCTCCGTTAAATTATACTTCTTTCGTCCACAATATTTTCTCCGTTAAATTATACTTCTTTCGTCCCAATTTAGATAAAACATATTTTTTTTTGGAATGTCCCAAAAAGGTTAAAACGCTTCCTTTTTTAAAAAATTTTATTTCACAAATTATTAACAAGACCTTAAGCACAAAAATTTTTATCAATTTCATTACCCTTTAACTTCAATGAAAATATTTTTATTAACACTTAAAAATGAAATTTAATATCGTAGAAACATATGTAGATGAACTTTTTATTTTTCTATTTAATTAGTATCATATACTAGTATTAGGATTTAAAATGGGAAAAAAAACAAAAAATCAGACTTGTGCGACTTAATTATCATTTATAGCGATGACGTTTTTAATCCATGAGTTGTAACTAAAGTAGGATTTAAAAAAAATACACCCTTAAATTTATAATTTACATAAAAATAATTAAGTACAAATGTTTATTTAAAGGACTATAAGTCATAACATTGAAATATTGAAGACATGTGCTCTTAAGTTTTTTTTTTTTGAACGGCAGATAAACAATTAAATTAAAACATGGGAAATAATTACAACAATGAGAGTACTAGCAAGAAACTAGCCCCACTCTAACTACACAACCCCCAATTGATTTCCTTGTATCTAACCACCCATGGTCAACCAAATCAACTTACCTGAATTATAACCAATTACCAATAGCTAACTTAGGTTTACAAAACCATTCAACCCAGTTACAATTTAGCTTTCAGCACCTATTCTTATAATCCACAAGAAAGATAAAGTTTGAATTTCCAATAGCACCTGCTCATCAGACTTTTTGTCCTCTTTAAAAATAAGATTGTTTCTCCTGCTCCACAAAGACCGCAACACAATAAATGATATTGCTTCCTAGACCTTTCTTTGTGACAAACTGAGGCCTCTCATACTCTAGTCACTTCACGCCTTGCCCACCATTGTAGTTGCAGTTTTTCTGAGATGCCACCATAATCTTGTCAATTTCCAAACTAATGCAGCTTGCGAACATCTTACCAAGACATGATCCAATGACTCTTCCTCTTGTTTGTAAAATGGGCATACAACTTCTACAACATAAATTCCATGCAAGGCAAGACTAACTCTTGTAGGTAACCGATATTGTTCTACCCTCCAAATTCGTACATTAACTTTAATTGGAACCCAAGGATTCCATCTTGAAACGTGCACTTTAGGCCCCGCCTCCAGAATGGTCATCAACCAGCCGAGACAAGGTCTTCACAGAAAAATCATCATTGGAGCTCAACCACCACTTCTAGCTATCTGATGTTCCTACATAAAAATTTGTGTTATTTAAAACCTGCAACAACTCCTCCAACTCACCTAACTCCCTCCCCCCTTAAAACTCTCGTCCAATTCCACACTCACTCTTTTCCACTTCGCCTTTCTTTTATTAAGCAACCCTTTGTCAACTCAAGGTAGAATAAACTAAAATCTATTTTTCAAAAGGAAGTTCCCCACCCACAAGTTGTGCCAAAAACTCACTTTGTTTCCATCTCCCACCTTCCGCCTAAACGAATCAATAAAGCTAACTCCACATTCCTCTACCTCTCAACGTACTTTTAGACTCCCCCACACTCCAGAGAATAAACTATCATTTAAATTCTTATCAAATCCCCCATCTCTCCCCAAAAATAGACTTAATGACTTTTACCCAAAATGCACCCTCTTTTACTCTAAACCTCCACCACCACTTCCTGAGAAGAGCCAAATTTTTTACCCTCAAACTGCCAACACTCAAACCCCCTTTATGCTTTTTTGCTAGCACTCTATTCCACCCAGCCCAAGCTAAATTTTTACTCTCCCCTACAACCCCCCAAAAGAAATGGCACCTTTTTCTTTCAAGCAAATTTATAACCGAGACAGGAGCACGGAATAATGAGAAGAAAAACAGGGGCAAGCTTCCTAGGACTGACTTTAACAAGGTCAACCTCCCACCAATTGATAGAACAATTCAATTTGTTGCTAACTTTCTCAATTATCTGCTGCCAAGAAATTTTCCTCTTCATATTTTCTTCAACCGGCAACTTCAAATACTTAAATGATAATTTATTAGCACTACACTCCATCCATTTTGCCATAACTGCCACTTCTGATTTTTCCACCCCTACTCTAAATAATCTCCTCTTCAACAAGTTCACTTTTAACCCCAATGCCATCTGAAAACACTCTAAAAGTCTCATCAGATTTCTTCCATTTTTTCCCTAACCACTCTCCTATGAACAAGGTGTCATCCGCGTACTGCAAGTGAGAAATCACATGCTCGTCCAAACCGGTCACCACCCCATCAAATATTTTCTTTCTTGTCACTTCACTCATCATCACATGGAGAGCCTTCACTGCTATCAAGAATAAGAAGGGTGATAAGGGATCTCTTTAAAAATAGTTTAGGTTTGATCAGAGCATGGCTTTAGAGAGCTTAAGACTCTCTTAAGAATATTTAAATTTTACATATTGAAATTATATTTTATAGTATTACATCATATCTAATTAGTAATTTGACATTAAAAAGGAAAAAAATTTCAATAAAGATTTACATAATGTTCTAGCACACAGCCTCATTCATTATATTACTCTTATGGGAAAATATACCATATTGACACTATAATTAAATTTTTATTACAAATATACCCTAGATCCATAATATATTCAATTTTATTCACTACTACATATTTGCTTTATATTAGTATAGGGATGCCATAGTATTTTGTTTTTCAATTTCACTTTACCATTTAAAGAAACTAAAACTTGATATTGTCAATTAGATTGGAGTAATATCGGTATTTGTGGAACTAAAATAAAAGGGACAAAGAAAATCATACATATGACTTGAAAACTTCATTATTTTTGGGAAAAGAAACTTTTTTAGATACTAAAATAATTTATTAGAATAAGTATAAAGGTAAATTCTGTGGGATTCTTGACCTTTAATCTGTGAGAATAAATAATATATTTGAGATGAAACAAAAAAGAAAATTAGATGTAAGTTGTCCCATGAAAATTACCCTAGATATAATCTTCAATTTGTTTTCTTTTTAACTTAGATAAAATATATTATTAAAATATACAATTAGCACTTAAAAAATTAATCTCCTTCAATATCCATCGTTTATGTGAGCTAAAGTTCATCCTAAACTTTTGATTGTTCACTTTCCATTATAAACCAATTAAAAAAAATTTATTTAATCCCTACTAGGTGTAATTTGTGAATTTAACCAAAAGTTGTTCCGTAATAACTGCATGTATTATGCACAATAACTATTTCATATCCATGATTTATGTGAGCTAAATATACTATTAAACTATACAATTAATCACACTAATATGAAATAAATTTAAAAAAGTTTAGAACTAAAAGAGAATATTTTTTATTTGATTAAGGAGGATGAAATATATTATCAACTAATAGTTATCTATATTTTATTAATAATAAGATATATAAAAAAAACATATTTTTGAAAAACAAAAAATAATGAAAAAATAATCTTCAAAATAGAAAATGGGTGCTCGTGGTTCTAAATTTTGACTTAAAAGAGACGTCAATAGGGAAAAGATAATTATCAAAGAGGTAAGACTACATTTATACTAGTATGAGGATTTCATTGTTCTGGGCGAACTACGATCACAAAGTTAATTTATTACGGCACATACAAGGGTAAATTTCATGGAGGTCCATAAATTTTAATTCATGTCTCAACTTCATTCTGAGGTGGCTCACCAAATCCTATTTCTTCCCAGGGATAAAGACTTTTTCTCATTTATAAAAAAGAAAAAATCAATAATTTAATCTGTCCATCAAGAAGTTTCAAAAATTTTTTGGGTAATATAAATGAATTAGAAATAAAATTATTGGAAATTTTAAATTATGATTGAAATTTGATTCAAATTTTAAATTATGATCGAAATTTGATTCGAGACAATCACTATTAATTTAAAAGATTTAATGCACTAGGTAACTACCCCAAATGTAACATTCATTTAAAAAATCCAAATCATTGCATTTTTATTATTAGTAAAACTTCCTTTTAAGAAAAAAAATTAACTTTTAAGAAAAAAAATTATGTCAAATTTAGTTCTTTAAACTTGGAGAAAATATAGTATCAACACAAATAAACTTAAAACCCTTCATTGTTAGCTATTTATATATATGTTTACAAAAGTTTCTTTTCTAACTTTGATAAAATATGATATAAAAAAGTTTAAAACCTTCAATATTAATTATATTTGTGTGTTTCTCCGTAGGAAAAATATTTTGAAAAAAAACTAAATAATTTTGAAGAATTATAGATATAATCTTAGAAATTAGTGACTAGGGCACATAGTGCTAAAAAATTTTAAATTAAGAAAAATAATTAATAAATAAGCATAACTAAACCTAAAACTTAAATCAATCTATTCACTAGACAATACTTAAAGGGCAAATATCACCAGTTGTCCCTAAATTATGCCCATGTTACTTAATCATCTCGGAACTATTAGGTATTGCACTAATCGTCCTCAAACTTTTTAATTGTTGCACTTTCATCCTGCCATCCATTAAACCGTTAAAAATTGATAGAAAAGTAGTGTCACATCACCAGTCACGTTATTTTTTGATGCTACATCAGCAGCCACATCATTTTTTCATCCATATTTAATGGTTTAGTTGACGACAGGATGAAAGCGTAACAATTAAAAAGTTTGAGGATAATTGGAGCAACACTTGATAGTTCCAGGATAATTAAACAACATGGGCATAGTTTAGGAACAACTGACAATATATGCCAATACTTAAAAGTGTAGATTTGACCAAAAGAACCATATAAAAGCCATTAATGTTTGCCATTTGGCTCAATTATTCCATTTAGCTTTTATTTTGGCTAATTAAGTCACCAATATTGTTAAGTCAGTCCAATTATGTCATTGCCATTGCTAAGTTGGCCCAATATGTCGCAAATGTTACTCAGTTGGTCCGATTTGACCACTATTAGTAATAAGTTGTACAATTCACTTCTACTAATCGTATTTTACATGAGACCTTAACTGTAGAACTGAATTATCATCGCAATGTCACAACTCCAAGTTGTTGTTCACGGAATGTTGACGGACGAAGAATGGGAGGAGAGAAACAGCCACTAGCCTTGAAATATGGTTTATAAGATCTTTAGTTTTGACAATTTTCTTTACTCATATATTATGTATCTTATTATCAATCATGAAGATATCAATAATCTAAATTATTTTAATTATATTATATTCCATTATATACGTTATTGTTAGGTGCAACGCACTTGTCCAGTTACTCGTTGATGCTAAATTAATAAACTTACTTCTGTTCAGTATGTAGGGGAAAGCCAAAAATCACATATAGTGGTGATAGCAATTGTATCTTCAGTAGCTGCATCCTCCATACTTCCTCTCATTAGCTTATTAACCTTACTAAGAAGAAAAGGAAAAGTAATTAAGAACACAAGAGGCAGAGAAGAAGGTAAAAGTTATACTACTATTGCTACCACTCTCTTTGTGCTAGTCTTCTAAGCTAATATAGGAAATCTGGAGCTGGTCTTGCCATGCAATATATAGAAACATTTCCATTTATTAATTTGTGTAGGCAATTGGAGCCAAGCAGTTGCCTTGGACTCGTTGCAGTATAATTTAGTCATAATTCGAACTGCCACCAACAACTTCTCCATTGAAAGCATGTTAGGCAGAAGAGGATTTGGCGAGGTCTACAAGGTAACAATTTTTATTTTTATTTTCATTTTTTTATATATAGAAATATTGTTACAAGTATAGAAAAGGAGGAGAGATGCTATAGAAATATAGAATAGGTTCTAAGGATATTGTAACTGCTTTTTCAGAACCTTAAAAGGTACCTAAACCAGCATTTATTGTCATTATGTGGGAAAGTGGGAGAGATATGAGGCGAACCACTAACCTTACTCACTTTGGATATCCCTCTTACCATTCAACCAAAAGAGGTGGGACAAAAGGTAACATTTTTTAATGTCTTGGTATAATAGTTTGCCGTGTCTTTTCGTTGTGGGCTCGCATCACATTTATGTGATGACATATGACATGTTTGTCGCACCTAATTTTATTTGTTTGAGACTCTTAATTGTTGCGTAATAATCACTAATCGTTTTATGCTTTTTTTAGGGTCAGCTTCCAGATGGATGAGAAGTTGCTGTTAAAAAGTTATCAAGAAGCTCTGTCCAAGGTGTAGAGCAATTCAAGAATGAGGTTAAGTTGCTAGCTAGACTTCAGCATCGAAATCTCTTGAGGTTACTTGGATATTGCATGGAAGGAGATGGAAAAATAATTATCTACGAATACGTGCGCAACCAAAGCCTTGAGTATTTCCTATTTAGTAAGCACCACCGCTCTCATCCTCATCAAGTGATACTTATTATATTAGTTTACATGTTTTATGGAACTAATAGTAATTGATTTCAAACCATTTGCAGATCCTAAAAAACAAACACAACTAGATTGGTCAAAGCGGTATAACCTAATTACAGGGATTGCTAGAGGCATGCTCTATCTCCACGAGGATTCTCGACTCAGGGTCATACATCGTGATCTTAAGGCAAGCAATATATCTCGATCAGGATATGAACCCCAAAGTATGCGACTCTGGCATTGCAAAAATAACAGATCAAACTTAAGGGAGTACAAGCAGAATGGTCGGTACATTATGAGTTTATATGCTTTTTCCAATTGCTTGTACCTGTATTATTTACATATTTATATAGTCCATAGTTATTTTGAGTGATTGTAGTGGTTATATTCCTCCCGAATATATGATGCATGGCAAGTACTCAGTCAAGTCGGATGTTTACAGCTTTGGTGTCTTAATTTTGGAGATCATAAGTGGCAAGAAGAACAACAATTTGGCTGAGACTCTTACAAGCTATGTAAGTATTTATGACTTGATACTAATAATCAATGGTCCAATAATTGATTTACTTAATTAGTGATGCTTTATATTATATATGATTAAATTAACATATAACAGGCTTGGAGACATTGGACAAAAGGAGATCCACTTGAAATACTGGACCCTGTAGTGAAGGATCGCTATTCCCCAGAGGAAGTCACCAAGTGCATCAACATAGGGTTGTTGTGTGTTCAAGATGTTCCAAGTGATGGGCGCACAATGGCTGCCCTTTTTCTTATGCTTAATACTTCCTCTATCACATTGCCATCTCCTAACCAGCCTGCATTTTTTGATCCCAACAGGGCAACACCCACTTGACTAATTAATTTGGAGGGGCCTGAACAATACGCTAACCTATCAGTAAACGAAGCATCAATCACTGACTTGTATCTTCGGTAGTTTCATCCCAGTTTACTTGTACTATGTACTCCTTCCATTCATCAAGTAATATTTGTAGCTTTCCAGCTTTTTGTAAAAGATTCAACAGGATATGGAAATAGATATAGTTAGAACTTTATGTAGTAAATGGGTTACATGAAAAGTTTGGGTTATGGGGTTGGTGAGGGGGTTTTTTAGGATGTGGCGTTGTCTGGTTTTCCTTTGATCAACTCGCAATAATCTTTTATATGCTGTGATTTTTTTAATGATTTTTTTTCTGATAAAAGGAGGGCTACGCGGAAAACTCTTCTTAGTGTTGATGGCTCATAAGCCAATATATTCTCTAGTTATGAAATTGGCCTCAAGGTTATTACACCATCACGCAAGTAGGAAAAATCATACACGGGGTTCACGCCCTAGAACTAGTTTCACACACGTCAAGATCATGTGCCTCTTGTATGTTGCAATAATTTCTTTTTCTTTTGTTTCTTCATTTTTCAAATCACACTCTTCCATCTATTACATAAATCACCATTAACTGTGGTGTACAGAAACTATATTACTGATGTCCATTGGATGATTGATTATATCTAAAGGTGCAGGAGAGAATGTAGCAATGAGGTTCATCATTAAGCGGAGTGAATTAATTGTGTTAATAATTATCAAACTAAAATACGATTTTATTGGTTATATTATACATAGATCCTGGAGCAAAAATGCAGTTGGATTGGTCCAAGCCTCACAACCTAATTGGAGGGATTGTTAGAGGATCCAAGCGACAGGCTGACAATGGCGGCCCTTATCCTTATGCTTAACACTTCCTCCGTTGCATTCCCATCACCTAACTCCCAGCGTTTTCTGCTCCCAACAGCGCAGCACCGTTTATACCAAATATGGAGGGCTTAGTTGATGCCAACCTACCCATGGATGAAGCATCAGTTACCAACTTGCATCATCGATAGATTCTTGTTGTTTTAGCTCTAAGACCCATGTTTAAGAATGATAAGCTGTGTCCAATCTCCCAAGTCCACTTCAATGTATTTAATTCAATGCAACACAAAAAGATAAACATGCTCTATATAAGATAACTTTGTCCCGGTGGGCATTGAGGAGGGGACAACATCACTAGGAATGAGGTCGCATTGCTCCATGGGCAAATGTTCTGTCAAGAATGTGGGGCAGTTTTCAGGGGCCCTTACAGTGTGTTCTTCTTGGTCATTTCTTGGATCATTGTCACAGGCCATTCTATGAGGAGTTAGAACCATGAATCACCATGGAAAATGGATACAAGAAGGAAGCAGAAATAGGGTTAAGTTTTACTGAATTTTGGGGAACCAGACAAGCATGAAACACATTCTGGAGAACTAATTCTCCGACTCATAATCAAACATTTAGGGTTGCCACATCGCCTTAAGCTCCATATTTTGTTATGCAGCTGAAGGAAAACAGGTGGGTTGCATGATGGAGAAAGGCTATCTTTCAATAAGATGTTGGATTATCTATCCCCTGTGTTAATGGGTAGCATCCTACTACAAGCTAGATTATTGTGTACTCTCTTATTGGTCCTAGAGGTTCTTCAGTAGGGACAATATTATAATTGTTTTTGGCATGAGGGTTCACTAATCAAACAATTTCTAGTACAATTTAGAGACGCAGGCACTTTTGCAGAATCCAGAATATCTAGAAACACCTAACCAGATGGTAATAATACTATGAGACAAACCTTCACTTTTGCTCTTTCCAAGCTGCAACATAAATGGTTCGTGGTTTGGTCATCTAGAGGCTGTAGTAGTCAGCAAGCAGCTGTAGCCTTTAGGATTTCCTCTTCTTTGAAAACTGACTTTGGTTTGCCACTTGTCTTCTCCACAAATGAATTGGAACCTATAAAGTAGAACCACATTTTAAGTTTGCCCATGTCAATTGACTCAATTCAAGTAAAAAATGGTGGTAAATAAGTTGACATCCACAACAAAATTTATAAATAAATGCTCTTTACAGCAGGGAAGCCACCATAATCTCCAGGCTCACTGATATCCTTTGTGACACAGCTATTAGCTGCTAATCGGACCTGCAAATGTTTGTCAACTGAGATAATACTCAAAATCCTTCAAAGCAGCGTGGCAAACTAATTTCAAAACTTGCTTATTTTCAATTTTACTTCTTTTTTGTTCGGAACAAATGGCATTTGAAAGTAATACCCTATTTCTTAAATAAGCACTTGGATCATATAATATTTTTTTATAATCATTTTCTCCTTACTAAGATTAACAAAGAAAAAGAAAAATCAATAGAAAATAATTGCTTAATTTCTGAAAAAAAAAAGTTTAGAAGTGGTTTTTTGGCTCGTTAAAGTGTAAGGTTTCAATAATGGTACAAGTTGAGGAAATAATCATTATATATAAAATAATTACTACTAATCATTCATTAATAATCTTCAACGAATACATCCTTAGATTGCCACAATTATAAGTACTTAACTGCACTACTTAACCTCCAAAAATGAATTCATTTAAGTTTTAAACAAAAGAACACACACAAAATGAAAGAACAAATGCACTACATTCCCAGTTTAGACAAGCAGTTCTATCCTCTAAATCAAACCTGTTCAGTTTCATCATTTGTTTTCCATCTTTTCAACAAACCATTTCTCTCCCACTCATCCCAATGGTTGCTCAGTGCTGGATTGTGTTTAGAACTTGCAAATTTGTTTTATCATAACTAAGGACAAATTAAGGACATACCTTTGACGTTATAGTAACATGGTCATGAATTGCTACTCTTCCCCCTAGGGTCACATAGTCTCCCATCCGGAAGCATGCCAAAGAAAAAATAGGTAAAACTCACATGAACTTTAGAAACTTATGCAATTTTACAGAATGAATGCGAAACAATGATTAGGAAGGTTACAAATAACAAAAAGATCAAAGAAAGAAAAAGCATACGTTACTGAACCCGCAATCCCAACTTGTCCACATAGCATGCAACTATTTCCAATTATTACATTGTGACCAATCTGTGAGGCAACAAACATGTGAGATTATACTGTAGAATATGCAAAGCAATATGTTAGTTGACTGACTGCCCACATATCCACTCATGTGTGTGTGTGTGTTGGTTGATTGAAAAGCCAATTTTAACAGTAGGACAAGAAAACAGGCCACCTGAACTAAATTATCTATTTTTGAATGGTCTCCAATGGCAGTCTCTCTCCAACTGCATGAAAAACAGACACTTCACTTATTCTTGGAGATTAACAATTAGCTCTAGCTTTGATACTTGCTAAAAAAGTAAGCAGATACATTCAAGTTTCTGTATAAAATATCTAGAGCAAACACCTGGCTGACCTGCCCCTGCCAATGCATGTATTTGCTCCAATCTCCACATGGCTCCCAATCCTAGCAATCAATGTCTGATGTAACCAATATAACAATGACAAAAAAATATATATGCTGAGACAAACTAGTTTTATTATGTGCCTAATGGACAACAACAAATCCACCAGCACCCCAAAAAAAAAAAAATCATTTCAGATGGAGTATAAACATTAGAATGTGGTATGAAATGGGTACTGTAGTGAATTGTCTGCCATCTGTAAATGCGTGGGTTGGTTAGGGGAATGGTATAAAAATCACATGGTATTTCCTTGGTGTTATATTTTGTTTGAAGGTGTCTTAAGGTGGCAAGTCGGTTATAAAAGAACAAACATATACTTCCAAAAGAGCAAACATGAAGAGATAAAAGAACAAACAGTAGAGAATAAAAAAATAAAAAAAGGTAGACATATGACATAAAAGAACAATATATAAGAATAAAAAAAGGGAAAGTCGGTTATATACGTGTGCTTATGCGTGGAGGTTAATAGGGGCGTTATGATGAGAAGTGTGCATGTAGGAGTTCTATGTTTGTATGGCATTTAACGCTCATTAATATACGTGTTTTTCTAGTTGGTTTATTATGGAGTTGATGTGCTCACCACCAAAAAACAATTTTGGCTGAATTATACGTGCAAGAAATCTCTGCTTGAATTTCTGTAAATAATTTAGTACTTAGGCTTCATGTATGATGTTTTATTTTCCAAATACTAAAAAATGTAAAATACGAGAAAAGTAAATCTTGGTCATTATACTGTTTTATATTGAATAAGAAAGTTCGCAAAAAATTAATAAAATTTCATTTTATTTAAGTCTTTGAGCATTAATTAGAATTCACTATAATTAGGTGCCTTTCACATCTAATAAAGAATAACGTCTATCAACATTATACGTTGCATTTATAGTTTAACAGATACTATCTCTTTCTATTACTCTTATTTTGTTAATTACCAATATTTGTATATGTTAACGAAAACAAAAATTTGTTCGTCTATACACTCTGTTTTTCGTAAGATGTTTTAGCCAAAAATTTATTCTAAGTATGACGGAAACAAGACAACAGGTGACAGATAACTAAATTTAGAATCCTTTCATTCTATGAAAAGAAAAGGTTTTTTTTTTCAAATTTTTTGAAACGTCGACGTTAAACATCTTTGTTCATTCTTTCTACTCGCTTTCCCGCAGCGTAGCGCGCATTCCGTTAGTCACGCTTGCGTTAACGTGTTAAGGACGGATCGGGTTGGACTGATTCGCGGGTCTTGTTCGACCCGTGTTCCGAAACTCCCATAATGCCCCCCTGCTGAGATGCGATGGTTAGGGGGCCGGCGACTGCCACATCCACTCACGCCTGCCACTGCTGCCCACCCCGCCACCACCCAACAGATTTAAGCAGCCCGCTGCTCCAGTGAGCCCAACGTCTCCATCCGGCAAATCGCGATCGAACCCATGAGGGACTCGGCATCTAATTAATCTGATTCTTGTCTGCAAATCGTCTCCATCCTGCAACTGGACCGATTAGTCATCGTTCTTGGACGGGTTTGAGGACGGAGAGGTTGTGGTTTGAGGCATCGTGGTCTAGCATACGTAGCCGAGTGAGATGCAGTGGCGGGTTCCAACGTCAGAGTCGGACTCGTTCTTCGCCGGGGTGAGAAGCAGAGGTGGGGCAGCTGTGTGGCCGGGAAAACAGACGGAATCATTGTGAGATTAGGACGAGTGGTAGAGGCTGTAATTTTAGGTGATTCGATGCCCATATTCAGAGTTGTCCCAAAGTAAGTCAAAGGAGACCAACCCAGTTTACGCTCTAAAACAAGCGTATATACGGGCATAGGAATGGGAATCCAATTCGATCAAGCATCCATGGCTAGCCCCAGCTTGGTCGTCCTTGTGGTCACATTGGTCTTGTCAAGCTTCTCTCTAGCTGCAGCTCTGCACATCTCAGAGTACAATTGTGATTACAGCGAGGACTTCGGTACGAACAGCACCTACCGTTCCAATCTCCGTTCCCTCCTCGACATTCTCTCCTCCAACGCCACCCAAAATGCCGTTGGATTCTTTAACGTCACCACCGGCGAGGACCCAGACAAGGTCTACGGCTATTTTATCTGCCGTGGTGATGTTTCCACGGAGGATTGCGCCACTTGCGTCAGAAAAATTGCCGGACTGGCCCTGGATGTCCAAGATTGTAGCACGGCGAAGGAGGTGGTGTTTTGGGAGTCAAAATGCTCCGTCCGTTACAGCGAGTTGAACTTCTTCTCCCAAACAGCCAACTCCCCAGATTATTATAGTTATATGTTCAATAACGTGACGGATCAAGAGAGCTTCAGGAGACAAGTGACGGCTCCGCTGCAAAGGGCGGTTGCGAAGGCGGCGAACTCCACTAAAAAGTACGGGACAATTAAGGTGGAGATAGCAAATGGAAATACAGTCCACAGTTTGCTGCAGTGCACACAGGACTTGAGTAGCTATCAGTGCGGCGACTGCCTCCGGGCAGCAGTGGCGCAAATGTTAAATTCTTGGGGCGGATCAAGCGCTGCCGCTTTGTTCTATCCAACGTGTTCCGTACACTACGAAATGGTTGAATTCTACCGGTACGACGCCGCTGCGGACGTAGATGCTAGCGCCCCTACCAAATTTCCTCCTCCTCCTCCTCCTCCTCCTCCTCCTAATTCTCCTTCTACAGGTATTTTCTTTCTCCACCGATAAATACTACTGTCTCCACATTAATTTATTTTATGGATAAACGTTCTATATATATGCACTTCACCCTTCCTTTGCTATGGGAGTGGACTTCTCAGTTTCAGTTTTATGTTGAGAAGTTCAAATAACTTATCACTATATGTTGGTGTTGTTTAAATAAAAAGGGAAAATTCCTACGCAAACTGGTCGTACAAATTGATATTTTATTTCTCATGTTACTTATATAGAATTACCATATAACTGTTATGTTCATATCAGCAAAAATGTTTATTCATCACATTGTAGCTAGTAATACACACACACACACTAGTAATTGCACACGTGCATTGCACGTGAATTAAATACTAAGTTATTTTTCTCTCAAATAACTACAATTCTAATTACTTTATCCAAAATAAATTATTGCAATAATGATTTTACTTTGTTTTAGTTTAGATATAATTTCTTATTAATTTTTCTATCTCTTATGTAGTAGTTTGTTATTATAATATTTCATCATAACTATCCTTATTTGTGTCATTCATTATAATAGATAGCTTATTGTATTAGATTTATGTTTAATATAAACAACAACAACAACAACAACAACAACAATAATAATATAATGTAGATTACACTATAGGTAATATTTGTTATAAAAAAATTGATAGAAGATTTTTTATTTGTGATAGCAGAGTACTACTTCATGGTATTTTTAAAATCTAATCAAAGATGTCAAAATTTCTCGTATTAGTGTAAAATTTAAAAATGGTATTCAATTTATTAAGAACAGATCTTAATTTAATATCTTAATAGTATTACATATTTATAAATTTTATTAAAAGTTAATTTAGTAAATTTTATCTTAACTTTTATGTTTTAGATTCAAAAAGCTAATTATTAAAATGAAGATTCTATATATATATTACTTGGCTTAAATAATTAAAAATATTTACCATTAATAAGTTATCATAATTTTGACTTTTTAAATAGACATAAGGTAAACTTTTAATAATTTTTTTGATGTTATATTCAAAATTGAAAGGAACATAGTACAGGTGAGACATTCAATTAAAAACTCAAGTAAAAATAAATTTCTTTTAAGAAATGTAAAACAAATATGAGCCATGATGCCAAAGTATAAACTTAGTAAGTAAACATTGATTTTTTTCAAAAGCATGTAACTATAAGTAAATATATATTACTCAAAAAGCTTAATTGCTCTACTCTTGATTTTTTTTTTATCAAACTACATTCACCTTCAAGATTTCAAAATCTACACTTACCTTATATTTTATAGTAGATTTAATGTGATTGTTCCAAAGTTTGAGGTAAAATGTTGTGTAGCTTCTTATATTTTTGGATAATTAATCCTTACCCATTGATTTAAAATTTATACTCACATCACTAAAGTTTGAAAATCTAGTCATACACATTGTTCTTATAATATAATTAGTTAATCATAGGAAAATAAACTCGTCAAAGTAGAATAGAAGCTTAGTACCTAAAAGGAAAATTAATAACTTATAATTTGTGGTTTAGTTATTTTATAGATCTTTGCACTTTTAATTACATGTAGATAAATATGGATATTAAGTTGCACTTTTAAGTTCTAATTAATACATTCCAAGTTTAAAAAGTAAATTAATTGATAAACACTATGTTTTTAGGCATGTTTAAGCTCATATAAATCAATCACATGACTATTACAAAATTTTAAATTTACTGGCATTTTTTAATTTTTTCCATAAAAAACTTATATAAAACATAGAAAATAATCAACAATTTTTTTCTATTTTTCCTTTTCAAATACTAATCTTATTTTCTTAATATGAAGCCTAAGAGCTTGTCATCACTTTGTTCTATTTTTTTATTCCTTTCCATAATTTTAGTTTTTTTAAATCTAATAAATTGGGAATGACAAATTTGAGTATCATTAAAATGGGAAATAAAATAAAAATTAAGGATAAAAAGGTCATCCAACTTTTTTGGACATATTCGTGCTTTTTATCATTGATTCAAATAGATATAATTTTGAGGTTTTTGAAACTTTTAAATTCCAATTAAAATATTTCATTCAAGTTTAAAAGTACAAAAAATTGATAATTTATGTTTAAGTACATGTCCCAAAAATATATAATTTAATTAAGGACATATTTGTTATAAAATTTTAACTTATTATGGCTATTTAAGATAGTTTTCACTATTAAAAGTTATATTTAATATATAAATTTAAGCAAATGTACTAAAGCTAAAAAAGGGCATGGAGATTCCTCCCTCTTTTTTATTTTTTAGAAAGTTCCCAAGGGACTTATATTTTTTTCCTTTCTTTTTTAGATTTCTAGTGCAAATTTTACCTCTAATAAATATACAAAACCAAATTAATTTGGGTCTCAGTTAAAAAATAATACACCATATAAGTTAAGGTTATAAAAATTGATAAAAATTTTGTCACTTTCATAATTTTTCTAATATTGATAATATAACATTACATTGCTTGAAAGTACAATATTTATAATGAAATTAAAAAAATCTATCATTAAAAGAGGGAAATAAAATAAAACTCAGAGATAAAAAGGTTCAACATTTGACATATTCACACTTTTTATGAGTTTTACCAGATTTAAATTTTTGATTCAAATAGACATAATTATGAAGTTTTTGAAACTTTTAAGTTCCAATTAAAATACTTCATTCAAGTTTAAGAGTACAAAAACTTGATAAAATTTTATGTTTAAGGTCATGCCCCAAATATATATATATATATAATTTAATTAATGACATATTTGTTACAAAATTTTAACTTACCATGGCTATTTAAAAATTTTGTTGCCATCAAAATTTATACTTAATATATAACTTTAATTAATTGTATTAAAGATATGAAAAGACATATGGATTCCTATTTTTTATTTTTTAAAAATTGCACATATGAGACTTCTATTTTTTCTCTGTTTTCCTTTTATATTCTTAGTGCTAATTATACCTCTAATAAATATACAACACCAAATTAATTTGGGTCTCATTAAAAAAAATAAAACACCCACAGGTTAAGAGTATAAAAGTTGATAAAAATTTTGTCACTTTCATAATTTTTCTAATATTGATAATAGAACATTATGTTGCATGAAAGTATAATCTTTATAAAAGTTAAAATCATTATAACTTCTGAACAATTAACACATGTAAAATAAAAATCTTATTTTTACTCTCTTTGTGGGAAAATTAGTAGTTCGACACAATAGAAACCTTTATACTCTCTCAATATATGTTATAAGAATTTATTTATTCCTTTTTAGATAGATAGTAGTGTTAGGGTGAAAAATATTTATAATTAAGCAAGAAAAGCCTTAACTATACTCTCAATGTATATCAAATAATTTTTGATATAGAAAACTAACTTGTAAGAAGATAAACAAAGTATAGAACATCAACCCAAAAAAGCTTGAACATAACCATTGAGATAAAGATTTAATTTATTTAGCATTAATTCAAATTAATCCAAATATGTTTTTGTGGCTTTTTTTGTTTGAAATTGATATTATTAATTAATTAATTTTTTAGGTTGAATAATTAAAAAATTCATAAAAATTACTATAAAAAATTATTTAATGAATTATTATAGATATATATAATTAGTTTTCAAATGGTATTAATTTTAGATGAAAAATCATGTAAAAATAAAAATAAATTATTATGGACAATCAACTTCAAACAATTGTCTATTTTTTTTTTCCGAATGTATGGTTTAAACCACAAATCTTCATGTTAAAGCATTCATGAATTTCTATAACTCTCTAATAAGTAGGCTAAGCCAACAGTATAACTTTAATTCTACTTAACAGTATGGGGCACCAATATTGGTATGGATGAAACTGAAGGTTTAAATTCTTAGAAGGCCTCCTAGTGTAAAAAAGACTTTTATTAAAAATTTTAGTTTTCTCTTAGTAAATATAATTAAAATTTTAGTATATTGTTATTATTTGTTTAATGTATAAATAATTATTGATGAAAGGTTATAAATTTTAAGTATTATTATTATTATGCTTTCTCCATCACAAGTTCTTTGCAACATTTTAGGTTTTTGACTTAAATTTATTTAATTTAATAGTTTCTATTAACAATTTACAAAATTACATTTAGAAACTATAAAAATTTTACTTTTTAAAGATTTTTTTAAAAAAAAAAATTAAGTTAAACTTAAGTTAAAAAAATGAAATGTTGCAAAGAACTTGAGATAAAGATAGTAGTTTGAACATCAAGTAAAGGAAAAAGAAAATAAATTGACCCAAAACTAACGCTCAAAAGTATTTATAAAAAATTTAAGGCATATTTGTCAAATTTAACTAAATTTACTGTTAAGTAATGACTTTTCCAAATATTAACACCCAAAAACAATGCTGCATAATGCTGCTTTGATGCAACTCATAAGATTTTGTTGGCTCTAAAAAATAATAAAAATAAAAATACATTAATATTATTTAGTATAGAGAAATAGTTAGTTGCTAAGAATAGAAACTTATGCTCCAACATTCAAAATGATGACCATGAAGAAAAAAATAATTCTTATAATTTTTCTAATATTTTAAAATATTATAAAAATGTAAAACAAAGTTGCTACTAAAATTCCTCTTTATTATCATATAAGCAACTAATTCTAGGAGCTAAGAATTTTTTTTTTTTCTAAAATTTTTCACAATGACCTTTGCTACAATAATAATTCTTTTACTATATAATCTCCCTTTTAATGGGACCTAATTTTTTATTTTTTACTTTCCTGGGAGTTTTCATAGGATACACTAAGAAATAAGAAAAGCACTAATTAGTTGCCACACATACTCAGGATTTGCAAAAAATACCTTGATATAATTGCAAAATATCCTATTAACCTTCAACATTTGAATTCGCCAAGAAATATGCTCCAGACATGAAAGTCAAATTATAAAAAATAATTAATTTTTTATATTGACCTTGGGTACAATGATATCTTATCTTGACACTTTTGCAATAAACAAGCTATATATTGAATTAAAGTTATTTATCAAACCCTTGAATATTATATTTTATAAATTGAATAATATTTTAAATTGAATGAAATTTTTTATGTTCACTTTCAAGTATAGTGATTATTTGTTACAAAGAATATAACCTCCATTAATTTTCCTAAGTGACTTAACCATTTTAACCTCAAATTATAAGTTATTTTTATAGATGAGACCCAAGCTTGATCTTTTCAATAGTATTTTGTTTTTCAAATTGACTTTTTTCAAATTGACTTGACCATTTAAAGAGACCAAAATTTGATAGTCAGTTTTATTGGAGTAATATCAGTATTTAGGGAACTATAATAGAAAGGAAAAATAAAACCTTATACATGACCTGAAAACTTCATTAGTTTTTTTGGTAAAATAACTACTTCGAATACTAAAGTAATTTATTGCAGTAAGTATAAAGGTAAACTTTGTGGGGTTCCTAATACCTTTAATCTACAAGGATAGATAACATAGTCAAGATGAACCTAAAAAGAAAATTACATGTAAGGTGCTTCTATAAAAATTTCTCTAAATATAATCTTCAATTTGTTTGCCTTTTAACTTAGATAAATGTATAATTAACATTGGAAAAATTAATCTCTTTCAATATGCATGATTTATGTGAGCTAAATTTCATCCAAAACTTTTGATTGTTCTCTTTCCATTCTAAACCAATTAAAAACATTTTAATTTGGTCCCCACTAGGTGCACTTTGTTAACCCAACCAAAAGTTGTTACATAATAAGTGCATGCATTATACACAATAACTATTTCATATCCATAATTTATGTTAGCTAATATATATTATTAAAATATACAATTAAAACTAATATGAAATAATTTTAAAAATTTTAGAACTAAAAGAGAACTAAAAATTAATATGAAATAATTTTAATTGGTTAAGGAGGATAAGGACAAATAAATTAAAGATTAGGGACCGTACACAAAATTTATGCAATAAAATATGTTGCTACAACTAAAACATTTTAAACCCTTGATAATAGTTAGTTATATTTTTATTAATAATAACAAATATAGAAAACCACGTAATTTTGAACAAATCAAAATAGAAAATGGGTGCTCGTGGTTCTAAATTTTGACTTAAAAAGAAATCATTAGAGAAAAGATAATTATCAATGAAGTAAGACTACAGTTATATTCAATGGTGGCTCCAGAAATTATATCATATGGGGGCAAGTTTCATGCTTTATTTATTTAAAAATTTTTCATATTTTTAGCACAATTGATATTAAGGTTGTTTTTTGTTTTAATTCATATCTAAATGACATATAAACACACTAATTATATGTATAAATACAAACTATATATTTTTTTATAGCAAAGATATTTCTTTTTGCGTGAAAATGCATTGACTCATAATCAAATGGCTCGTTTGTTCTTTTTGAGTTTTTTTCCAATATTGTTGGAATTGATCCTTTTGCATTTTATATGTATTCTAAAATGTTGTATTTTATAAGATATATATCAATTGTTGACATATTGTAAT
Source organism: Aquilaria sinensis (assembly GCA_005392925.1). Classification (NCBI taxonomy): domain Eukaryota; kingdom Viridiplantae; phylum Streptophyta; class Magnoliopsida; order Malvales; family Thymelaeaceae; genus Aquilaria; species Aquilaria sinensis. The sequence continues at coordinate 16,776 of SMDT01000279.1, read as the reverse complement.
ATGAGATAAAACCAATTAATTGGTATTCTTTTTATATTTTAAGAAGTAAAAGAAATAGAGAATTGTATATTTATAAACTAAAAAGAAAAGTAATTGCATGACTCACAATCTGATAATTATGAAGGCAATGTAGAATATTTTAGTGGTTGGTGTTCTACAAGAAAAATATGTCTTCTTTTAAATAATAATTATAAAATAAAAAAAAACAAATATATTAGGATTTACAAATTTTAAGTACAAGAGGATTATTCTCTATGCTGTTAAATGGATTAGCTTAGGTAGGATGAAGTGGGATATACGGTAGACTTACAATATGATTTTCTATAATTATCTCTTATAATATAATTTCGTGTTAAGAAAACATATGAATGAATTGATGAAGTAACATTTAAAAAATTCATTATTAGATGAAAATAAAATAAAAATAAAATTATAGCATGTAAAAATAAATAAAAAATAATACAACTAATCTCTTAAAAAAACTAAAGAACTATTACAAGGATAGGCGGGGTAAAAAGATACAAAGAAAATGAATTTTTGTGAAGCAATGAATTCATTGGGTAGTAATGCAATTAAATTATAAGTGATGTCCTCAATTTTCTATATATTAGTTAATTATAGAAAAACTAAATCATATGTTAAAGACCCAAATTTTTTTTTAACAACAATAATATGATTTATAATAGATAACTGGTGAAATACAGAATACTGAAAATCTAACAAGTTGCTAGTTTTCAGACTTATGCAATGACCGAGATAATTTCAAACTCATTAGGTACAAGGAAACAAAAAAAATAACCCCCACATGACCACCCTTTTTACATTACCCAATTCCTTGTAACAAAGCCAACCTCAGGTTTAACAACCAATCAACCCAACTCACCTTTGATTTATTACCACCCCTATAGCAGATCCAACAATATGAAATAGCTTGTACCTCATTCAACATCTGTGTGAGTAAGATGTGACCACTATCAAAAACAACCTTGTTCCTATATTTCTAAAGCAGCCAGAAAGTAGTAAAACAAACCGCTTGGAATACCTTTTTCTAGGATCCACTCTAATTCAGCATATCAATTTCTTGAAGGAAGTCCTGAACATCAATGTTAACTCTAAATGCTTCATGCCACCGCAACTTGATTTTCTCCCACAAGTCACCAGCAACTTTACATTGGACTAGTAGGTGATCCATTGTTTTAATGTCTGATCTGCACAAATGGCACCACGTATCCGCCAACTCCATTCCGCTACTAACTAGATTGACCTTTGTTGGTAATCTTCCAAGGGCGGCCTTCCACACACATATATTGACCTTCTTTGGCACAAGTGAGCTCCATCTTGTTCTAAATGCTACATGGTCCCGTTGAAGTATCAATTCGTCGATCATGGTTGATATCATTTTCACCGAGAATGCACCATCAGGGGTCAATAAGCATAGCCAGACATCTCGCGAGTTATCTGTAATGCAAACATGTTGTAAATAAGTAATTAGTTCCTTTTCTACCTCCTCTTCCCAACCTCTTAATTTTCTTCTCCAACTCCAATTCCAAATTCCATTTCCACACCCCTTCAACCCAAAAACCTTTTTCATAAACTAACCCACATTTTTTTCTCTCCAAGGAAAAAAGTCTAGGAAATTTTGTACTAAGTTTATCACTCCCCACCCACACATCCTCCCAAAACCTTACACTTTGACCATTCCCCAAAAGATTTCACGAAACCGACTCTTACTTTGTCCATATCAAACCCAGTTCGTACAATGTCCCCCCAAAATCCCACACAACTGCTATCAGCTTGTGATACCTCAATACCACCTGAGACCCCGAAACTAGCTTTGATCACTTTTACCCAAAAGACCTCCACCACCACTTTCCTAATAATGCTAATTTTTTCTCTTAGACTACCCACACTTAACCCACTTGCCTCCTTTGACGACAACATTTTCTTCCAAGCCACCCAAACCAACTTCCTACCTTCTCCCTTAGCCGCCTAAAAGAATTTATTTCTTAGGCTCTCAATGTGCTTGATGACTCTCACCAAGGCCCGAAATAAAGAGAAGTGAAACAAAGGAAGGCTTCCCAGGACAGACTTTAAAAGTGTTAACCGTCCTCTACATGACAAATATTTATTATGCACAACCCCAATTTTTTCTCAATTTTATTCATTACTACTTGCCAAGCTCAGATTTTTTTCATGTTCTCCCCAACATGAAGGCCTAGGTACCGAAATGGCATGATATCATCTCTATAGTGCACTATCCCTACTACTCTCCTGACTCCATCTTGAGGCAAGCCAACACCATACAACTTGTTTTTCAATAAATTCACCTTCAGACCTGAAGCACCCTAGAAACACTTCAACAAACGGACTAGGTTAAAGACATTCTCCTCTGAACATTTTCCAAAGAACACGATATCATCCGCATATTGTAGATGTGACACCACCAAACTTCCTTCCTACAAGACAAACCCCTTGAACACTTGTTTCTCCACTGCTTCTAGCATCATCACATTCAAGGCTTCTGCTACAATCAGGAATACGACAGGTGACAACGGGTCCCCCTGTCTGACCCCTTTTTCCATTCAAAATTCTGGAGTAGGACTTCTATTTACCAATACTGATACCATCACAGATTCCAAGCAACTATGAATCCAACTCCTCCATTTTTTTCCAAAATTCATCTGGTCCATGACATTGTCTAAAAACTTCCAGTTAACACAATCATATGCTCATTCAAAGTCCATTTTGAAAAGCATTTGCTGTTGCCTTCTTAACTTTGCTAGCCTCACAACCTTATTTGTAATTAGAACTCTGTCCAAAATTTGCTTCCCCTTTATAAAGCTGATCTGCACTTCACTTATCAGTTTTGGGATAACTTTCTTAAGCCTTTCTGCCAGAAGTTTTGCAATAATTTTATACTGACAACCCATGAAGCTAATTGGACGGTAATCCTATAAACCGTTTAGGCAGCTTGTTTTTCGAACAAGCGTGATGAATAAAGTATTACAACCCTTATCGAACCTACCAATTTTCTCAAATTGATACACATACTTTAGAACATCTTCCTTCAGAGAATCTCAATTTACCTTCAAAAAGTTAAAAGTAAACCCATCTTGCCCAGACGCCTTGTTTCCCCCATAATTCCAAACCGCCTCTTTAATTTTTTCCTTAGAAAATGGGCTTTCTAGCAACACACTAGATTCTTCATCCAACCTTTGAAATTTGTCACTTCTAAATGATGGTCTGTCTCTCCAATCTTCCTGAAAATTCTATCAAAAGGATCTGTACACCTCATGTTTTATCACCATTGGTTCCTCTTTCCAGCAACCGTTGATACATATTCCATTTATATTATTTTTCCAGTGCCTATGATTAAATATTGCATGGAAAAACCAAGAGTTCTCATCACCATCTATTGCCCATTTTATCTTGGATTTTTATTTAATCATGACATCATTTCTTTTTTCTGTCTCCTAGAATTTGCACTACAGCTCCTCCTTATGTTTGATTTCCTCCTCCTGAAGGTCTCTTTCCACTGCAACCAAGTCCCACTTGTTCAATTCATCTATCAATCCCTCAGACTGTAACTTCTAAATATCAAAAACTTCTCTTTTCCATCCCTTTAGCTCCTTTTTGAGGTTTTTCAATTTTTCTTTGAACACGTAACCTGCGCTTCCGGCAATATTTTTATTATTCCACACAAAATTCAGGAAATCTGTAAACTCATTGTACTCCATCCAAACATCAAAAAATATGAACAAATAATGGCCAAAATCAAAGTCGTTGAGTTTCAAAACAATTGGGCAGTGACCAGAAATAAATCTATTTACTGCGGCAACATGGGTTGAAGGCCAAATTGAAACAAAACTGTCAGACACCAAAAATCTGTCAAACCTGCTCATCTTCTACCCTTCCTTATTATACCAAGTGAATTTTCTACCTCCCATTTGTAGATTAGATAATTCTGCTTCATTGATAAACTCGTTAAATGCCTTTGCCACATTCTCATCGAATTTACTTCCCCTCCTCTCTTCAGACTTTTTAACTGCATTAAAGTTACCTAGTACAACCCAAATTTTTGATATTTTTCTCCTAAGGTCAATCAACTCTTGCCACAATATTTCTTTCAAACTAGCTTCTTGAGGGCCATACACATTAACTAACACAATGTTTTCGTCACAACCAAACCACTGCCCGATTACTCCTAGAAAACCCAGCCCCGAGAATTGATCAGATTTACGGAACACATTGGTATTCCAAACAGAAATCAATCCTCCTGATAATCCCACAGCCTGCTGATGAACAAAATCAAAATCACCTGTTCCCCATAATGCAGTAACTTGCATTCGAATATCTCCCAACGAAGTTGTTTCCTGTAACCCCATAAATTCAATTTTTTCTGACTTTACGAGGCTCTTAACCAATCTTCCTTTAATTGACTTCCCAATTCCCCTCACATTCAAAGATAAAATCCTCATTTAATTATGAAAACCCTCTCCCCCATCAACCAAATAAACCGTTCCTGTTAAGACAGCAATCTTTCAGCCTCAGACCCCTTCTTCTACTCCGCCAACTGATTGTCACCGTCTTTGAAACAGAATCCCACCTTCAAGCCGACGTCACTCATGATCTAATCTTCAATTTCGTATCTGCTTGAAGCACCGAATTGCACGCATGCACTCCTGTTTTTTTTCCAGCGATCCGAACCATGTTTCTGAAGCTTTCATCCGACAAAGATAGCCCAGTGACGCCTAATCCAGCATCCACTGGATTTACCGGTGACCGCTTACTACCCACTTTGCTCCCTTTCTGCGATTTTGCACCCTTGTTCGTCTGCCTTTGTCTCGCCACTTTCTTCATAAGTCTCACTGATGTTTTCCCAGGCCAACCACCAGATTTAACCAAAACGTGATAGACATGACTGATCTTGCGGGCCTTCCTCTTCTCTCCTTCGCAGCTGAGCTTGTTCTATTTATTGGTAATCTTATTTTGGCCACCGCCCAACCCCACTAAAGTTCTCCACCGCTTTCAACTGTAATTCCTTTATGGGCCGAACTAGAATTAATAACTTCTAGGGCCATCTCCCCGTTGGAGGCCCCCTCCGTTTCTCTCCTGAAAGCTGCTCCAGCTGCAATATTTGCTTTGACACAGTCAAAATCTTCCAAAGATTCCTCCACAACAGTTTCGGCTTCTGTTCTCCCCACCTTTTTCGGCCAGCTTTCTAGCCGACCTTTCTCTGTAAGTTGACCCAGACGTAGCACGTTCTCCAGTCGTCTTTCCTCGTCAGTTCCACTTCCCCAGGCATCCACCTCGCTGTCCTCCTCGTTCAGGCTGCAGTCGTCTTCTTTATAGCACCCATTGGAAAACTTTGACTCTACTGAAGCACCATCAACGGACCAAAAACTCGTCGCGCAGTCCTCTGCATATCTCGGGCCGAAATCGATGATATTAACTAGATATTCAGAGACCCTAACCTTGTACACTTTATCGTCAACTTTTTCTCTTAAGATTTTGTTAATGTGCTCCCAACAATGAGTAACAATACACACTCTCCCGATGTTAACCTGAGATTTTTCTTGAGTGAGATCTTCAACTACGATGAGTTTGCCCCAAAGAACTGCTATTGTAGCAAAAGAATTCTTACACCACACAAGCAGAGGTAATCCCTCTATATTCAACCAGATAACTCGACCTGGCTTGTTTAGTTGTTTTGTCTAGGGACCAACCCAATCAAACCATTTGTGTGAACCAATCTGAACGCTCTCTTAGCATGTCCTCCATATCGTCCTTTGTCTGGCAATGTAACAGTACTCTGCGGCCTCCCATATATCTGACTCTGCAGTGGCTGAAAACTTCATCTTCAAACATTCTTTGAAGATGCTTGATTGACTAAAAGTTTTTTACCTCTCCTACAGCACATTTTTGTAGCCATTGTAACTCTTCTTCCCTTGGTTGCAACTCTATTCCAGCCCATTCTTCTTTTTTTGGGAACATATCTCACTTCCCGTTGCTCCGGTCTTCCATTTTCTCTCCCTTCTCCACGTTGCTTCCCTGCAACTACCTTCACACACTTCCTGTTATCACGTACAGCCTCCCCTTGCCTGTCCTTTCTCCAGGTAAGTTGCTTCTGTTTCGCAGCTGCCTTTGTTTCTGCTCCTCTCTGAAATCTCGCGACATTGGCCCTTAATTTGAATGTCCCGATCCACACCTGGTTCAGTTCTTTCTCCAGCACATCCTTCTTCACCCCTTCCTTGAATCTGACAAACCCGAACCTCTGACCGACCTTCGTTCGTTTTTGTGGCACATACACTTCCAGCACCACCCCGTAACGCTGGAAAACTTTCCACAAGTCCCTCGCTTCCCAGTTTTCTGGGAAATTTGAGAAGAAGAATGACACTAATATCTTGCTCATGACCCTCTCTAAGTCTCGAACGGAATTGCCCTCCTCGAATCTCTTCTTCAATTCAAAGCCCCTCTGTTTCTCTCTCTCTAATCCTTTCTCACTCATTTTTAGTCTCTAGCTTCCTACCTACTTCATTAAATACCCAAATTTAGCGTATTTTTGTGTAAGCCTCAAATGCTTCCAGTAGTTTCAAAAAATTTGAGCAGCCAAATCATATCTAAAGATTTATATTTACTAGTTTTAAACATATATAATCTAAGTTTTTTAAGAGTTTAATGATAGTAATTGCCCCCCATTGTCGAGCCTCCTATGATTATATTAGTAGAGGACATTATACTTGTAGCGAAAAGAATAAAACGAAACAAAACATTGATATATGTGTGTTTGAAATTCATTCTTTTGGGTGAATAATTGATAGCCGAAAGGCTATCGCCTCTCTCACTACATACTTCCTGCCAAAAGCATGGTCGGGAAACCTGGCGTCATCCGAAGGAAGCGCTAACACTGACCTCAGAAGGGGCGAAGTCAAACGCCTCGAACTCAGGACTTCGGCTAGAACGTCAGGAATTTCAAAGATGTTGCCAGCTCCTCCGGGCGACCAAACGGATCATCTTCGGGGATAAAGAACCAGCTATTGCAAGTAGGAGAGACTCTCCTCGAAGGCGGAACCCCCGAACCAGGGAAATCCCCGAACTACGGGCATAATTCCCGAAGAAGGGCATCCGTACCAAAGGACAGCCTTGCCCAAAGAACCTCCAGGGGGTACGGCATAAGCATTTAAGGAGCCTCTGACATGTCGCCCACAAGTGTTACATACCGCCTCAAACGGCGATCTGACGCGCCGACGCCGTTCGAGTCTTGTCACAACCTGTCTCAGTCCAAAACTCAAGGGGCCTATAAACGGCTACTTGTCCCCTACGCCCGAAGGTACAAAAAGCATCCGACCGAACACGTGTCATGATCTGAAGGGGCTGGGCATTCCTATAAATACCAGGAAACAGGCCCTGGTAAAGGATCCGACCCTCTCACCCTGAGAAAACACAAGCAGGCAAGGCCTTTTAACCCCTTAGTGCTCCTCCTCTATCTCCTCTCAGGACACTGACTTGGGCATCGGAGGCTCCTCTCCGAAAAAATACTCCGGGGATCTCTTAACCATTTTTTCTGAGCATTTCAGGTACACTCCTCTGGGAAACCTTTGCTCCAGACGTTCTTCCCTTCAGGAAGTCCCTCCTGAAGTCATAATGTCACTCGACGAAGATGCTGCTGGGCATCAATAACTATTGCGATCATTAAAGTTAATTTATTGCAGCAAATATAAGGGTAAATGTCATGGAGGTCCCTAACGTTTAATTCATGTTTCAACTTCATCCTGAGTTGGGTCACAATACCGTATTTAATTTCTTCGTAGGGATAAAGAATTTTTTTTCTTCATTTATAAGGAGAAAAGATATAATAATTTAATCTGTCTATCAAGTTTCAAAATTTTTTTAGATAATTTGAATGTATTAGAAATAATTACTTAAAATTTTAAATTATGATTTAAAAGACTTTATGCTTGACAATTACTATTAATTTAATAGATTTAATACATTAGGTAACTACCCGAAATATAACTTTCATTTAAAAAAATCCAAATCATTGCATTTTTATTACTATTAAAACTCCCATTTAAGAAAAAAAAATATTATGTCAAATTTATTTTTTTAAACTTGCATAAAATCATAAAATATAGTATCAACACTAAATAACTTAAAATCCTTTTGATATTAACTATTTAATTATCTGTTTACCAAAGTTTCTTTCTTCGAATTTGATAAATTATGATATTAAAAATTTTAAAACCTTCGATATTAATTATTTGTGTTTTTATCTATATGAAAAATATTTTGGAAAAACTAAATAATTTTGAAGAATGATAGATACAATCTTAGAAATTAACGACAAGGCGCCATGGTGCTACAAAATTTTAAATTAAGAAAAACTTATTAAGAAAAAAAATATTAAGTAATGACCTAAGATGCACAAAACATCTTGAAATCGGGAGCAAAAGCGGGAACGAATCATTTTTAAAATTCAAGTAAGTAAAAAGGTTGTAAAAGCAAAAATGGAAACAATAGTTGAGAATGAAAGTGGAAGCGCAAGAACGGGAGCGGTGACCCAAAATACAAAAATTTTGCAACTTAAGCAATAACTATAACTAAAACTAAAAATTAAATCAATCTAGTCACTAGATAATACTTAAAAGTGTATATTTGAAAAAAAAACTAGAAAAGCCATTAATCTTTGCCATTTTGTTCAATTACACCACTTAACTTTTATTTTGGCCAATAAAGTCATGAATGCTATTAAGTCAGTCTAATTATGTCACTGTCATTACTGAGTTGTCTAATTATGCCACAACTGATACTAAGTTGGCCCAATTTGACCACTGTCATTAATAAATTGAACAATTCACTTCTTCTACTGTTTACATTTATACATGCAACCTTAAACTCTAAAACTAAATTATCATTGCATGGCCGCAAATCTAATTAAGCTGCTATTAACCATCAGGAAGATTGACAGATGGAGAATGGGAAGAGAGGAAGAGCCATTGCCTGCTCATTGCTTCTCAATGAGCCATCTTAATATCTTAAACTCGATCTCCAACAAGTTTTTAATGAAAATTCAATCACGGGAAGAAGTGAATTAGTGAACTTACCAACAAAAGTAGCATAATTGTTTAAAATTAAAGTTGATTAGCATAATTGAACTAGAGTTGAAACATTAGTTGTCTTTTTTGTACTTTTACCATGTAGATTTTGGTAACAAATCCTCATAAGAACATATATTTCACAAAAGTTTCATGCCAACAATGATAATAAAGGAGTCACAGATTTTAAATTCAAAGAGAATATTAGTACTTTCATATCTTCCATATTATTTTATACATTTCACTTTTTTTATTTAAATTTGACTTAAATTTATTTTTATTATTATTGGGTATAAAAAAATTAAAAAACATCATATAGTAGATCGCGCAAAGAAAATCTAAGTTTTCAATCTCAATCCTTTCATATAGATCAAAAGTTTTTCAAGTTCATATAAGTAATAAAATATTGGATCTACAAACAATCTCATAGAGATTACTTACTTTAGAATAGTAAAAATTACAAGGAATTTGAGACGGATGGATACATAAGAAGGCAACTCCTAATGTGGATATATCATATCTTTAATCTTTACAGTTTTCTTTATTCATTTAAAATATCTTCTTATATATCATGAAGATATTAATAATTAATCTAAATTATTTTAGTTCTATTATCTTCCATTACATACGCTATTGTTAGGTGCAATGCACTTGTCGAATTACTAATTACTGCTAAATTAATAAGCTTATGTCTGTTGGGTATGCAGGGGAAAGCCAAAAATTACTTGTGGCGGTGATAGCAATTGTATCTTCAGTAGCTGCATCCGCCATACTTCTTCTCACTGGCTTATTAACCTTATTAAGAAGACAAGGAAAAGCAATTAAGAACAAAAGAGGCCGAGAAGAAGGTAAGAGTTATAGTATATAACTACTACTACTACTCTCTTTGAGCTAGTTTTGAAAGCTAATATAGGAAATCTGGAACTGGTCGTCCCATGCAATATATAGAAACATTTCCATTGATTACTTTGTGTAGGCAATTGGAGCCAAGCAGCTGCCTTGGACTCGTTGCAGTATAATTTGGTCGTAATTCGAGCTGCCACCAACAACTTCTCCATTGAAAACATGTTAGGCAGAGGAGGGTTTGGCGAGGTCTACAAGGTAATTTTTATTTTTAATTTTTTTTTCCGTTCACAGAAGTATTGTTACAAGAATACAAAGGTTGAAGAGATGTTGTAGAAATATAGAATAGGTACTAAGAAGTGACTGCTTTTTTTGAACCCGAAAAGACACCCAAATTAGTATTTAATGTCACTATGTAGAGAAGTGTAGGAGGCAGGAGTCGAACCTCTAACCTGACTAACTTTGGATGCCTCTTTTCTTATTCCACTAAGAGAGGTGGAATAAAAGGTAGAATTTTTTACTGCATTAGTATAATAGTTTGCCATGCCTTTTCGTTGTGGGCTTGCATTGCATCTATGGATGACATAACATGTTTGTCACACCTAATTTTTATTATTTGCTTAAGACTCTTGATTGTTGTGTAATAATCACTTATCATTATTTGTATTTTTCAGGGTCAGCTTCCAAATGCACGAGAAGTTGCTGTTAAAAAGCTGTCAAGGAGCTCTATCCAAGGTGCAGAGCAATTCAAGAATGAGGTTCAGTTGCTAGCTAGACTTCAGCATCGAAATCTCGTGAGGTTACTTGGATATTGCATGGAAGAAGATGAAAACATACTTATCTATGAATACGTGCCCAACCAAAGCCTTGACCATTTCCTATTTAGTAAGCACCACCGCTCCCATCCCCATCAAGTGATACTTGCTATATTAGTTTATATGTTTTATGGAACTATAGTAATTCATTTTAAAACCATTTGTAGATCCTGAAAAACAAGCACAACTAGATTGGTCAAAGCGGTATAACCTAATTGCAGGGATTGCTAGAGGCATGCTCTACCTCCATGAGGATTCTCGGCTAAGGGTCATCCATCGTGATCTTAAGGCAAGCAATATATTGCTCGATCAGGACATGAACCCTAAAATATGTGACTTTGGCATTGCAAAAATAGCAGATCAAACTCAAGGGTGCACAAGCAGAATTGTCGGTACACTGTGAGTTTGTATGCTTTTCCAATTGCTTGTATCTATATATTATATATACATATTTATGTTGTCCATAATTATTTTGATTGATTGTAGTGGTTATATTCCTCCCGAGTATATGATGCGTGGAAACTACTCAGTCAAGTCAGATATTTACAGCTTTGGCGTCTTAATTTTGGAGATCATAAGTGGCAAGAAGAACAACAATGTCCCTGAGACTCTTACAAGCTATGTAAGTATATATGATTTGATACTAATAATCAATGGTCCAACAATTGATTTACTTAATTAGTGATGCTTTATTTTATATATGATTAAATTAACATACAACAGGCTTGGAGACACTGGACAAAAGGAGATCCACTTAAAATACTGGACCCTGTAGTGAGGGATTGCTATTCCCCAGAGGAAGTCACCAGGTGCATCCACATAGGGTTGTTGTGTGTTCAAGACGATCCAAGTGACAGGCCCACAATGGCAGCCCTTGTTCTTATGCTTAATACTTCCTCCATTGCATTGCCATCTCCTAAGCAGCTTGCATTTTTTACTCCCGACAGGGCAACACCCACTATACCAATTAATATGGATGGACCTAAACAGTACGCTAACCTATCAGTAAACAAAGCATCAATCACTGACTTGTATCCTCGGTAGTTTCATCCCAGTTTACTTGTACTACGTACTCCTTCCTTTCATCAAATAATATTTGTAGCTTTCCAGCTTTTGTAAAATATTCAACAGGATATGGAAATAGATATAGTTAGAACTTTATGTAGTAAATGGGCTACACAAAAAGTTTGGGTTATGGGGTTGGTGAGGGTATTTTTTAGGATGTGGCATTATTTGGGTTTTCCTTTGATCAACTCACAGTAATCTTTTGTATTCTGTGCTCTTTTTAATGTACTTTCTTTTTGCTAATAAAAAATGGGCTAGGTGCTAAAAATAAGCTCCATTTCCAAGTTGTTTGATGGCTCATAAGGCGCAGCGATTTACTAGATAACCTGTATGAGAACTGGTCGCAAGGTTATGTCATCATCACCACATGTAAGGAACATCATATGCAAAATTCATGCCTTTGAACTATTTTCATACATGTCTAAATCTTGTGCAACTAGTATGTTGCACTAATTTCATGTACTGACAAAAAATCATTGTTGCCGTCTAACATGTCTAAATGTTGTGCCTAGGGAATAATGCACTAATTTCCTGTTGATACATTTCTTCATTTTTGAAATCACACCCTTTCATCTATTACATATATCAGCATTAGCTGTGGACTGTGGTGTACAGAAACTATATTACTAATATCCATTGGGTGATTGATTATAGCTAAAGGTCCAGGAGAGAATTCAGCAATGAGGCTCACCATTAATTAAGCGACAAGAATTAATTGTGTTAATAATTATCGAACTAAAACACGATGTTACTGGTTATATTATACACAGATCCTGGAGCAAAAACGCAGTTGGATTGGTCCAAGCGTTACAATTGCTCGAGGATCCAAGCAACCGGCTGTCAATGGCGGCCCTTGTCCTTATGCTTGACACTTCCTCTGTTGTTTATGCCAAATATGGAAGGCTTAGTTGATGCCAACCTACCCGTTGATGAAGGATCAGTTACCGACTTGCATCATCGATAGATTCTTCTTGTTTTAGCTCCAAGTCCCATGGTTAAGACTAATAAGTTGTGTCCAATCTCCCAAGTCACTTCATTGTATTTACTTCAACGAAACACAAAAATGTAAACATGCTCCATATAAGATAACTTTGTCCTGCGGGGCTTTGACGAGGGGACAACATCACTAGGAATGAGGTCGCATTGCTCCATGGGCAAATGTTCTGTCAAGAGGGTGAGGTGGATTTTAAGGGCCCTTGCAGTGTCTTCTTCTTGGTCATTTCTCGGATCATTGTCACAAGCCATTCTGTGAGGAGTTAGAACCATGAATCACCACGGAAAATGGATATAAGAAGAAGGAAGCAAAAATAGGGTTAAGGTTAACTGAATTTTGGGGAACCAGACAAGCATGAAACACGTTCTGGAGAACTGATTCTCCGACTCATGATCAGACATTTTGTTATGCAGCTGAAGGAAAACAGGTGGGTTGCATAATGGAGAAAGGCTATCTTTCAATAAGATGTAGGATTATCTATCCCCTGTGTTAATAGGTAGCATCTTGCTACAAGCTAGATTATCGTGTATTCTCTTATTGGTCCCAAAGGTTCTTCAGTACAATATTATAGTTGTTTTTGGCATAAGGGTTCACTAATCAAACAATTTCTAGTACAATTTGGAGACGCAGGCACTTCTGCAAAATCCAGAATACCTAGAAACACTTAACCAGATGGTAATAATACTATTAGACAAACCTTCACTTCCGCTCTTTTCAAGCTGCAACATAAATGTTTCGTGGTCTGGTCATCTAGACGCTGTAGTAGTCAGCAAGCACCTGTAGCCTTTACGATTTCCCCTTCTTTGAAAACTGACTTTGGTTTACCACTTGTCTTCTCCATAAACGAATTGGGACCTATAAAGTAGAACCACAGTTTAAGTTTGACCATGTCAATTGACTCAATTCAAGTAAAAAAGGTGGTAAATAAGTCGATATCCACAACAAAATTTATAAATAAATGCTCCTTACAGCAGGGAAACCACCATAATCTCCAGGCTCACTGATGTCCTTTGTGACACAGCTATTAGCTGCTAATCGAACCTGCAAATGTTTGTCAACTAACACAATGCTCAAAATCCTTCAATGCAGCGTGGCAAACTAATTTCAAAACTTGCTTATTTTCAATTTTACTTCTTTTTCGTCCGTAACAAATGCCATTTGAAAGCAATACCGTATTTCTTAAATAATCACTTTGATCATAGAATATTTTTTTATAATCATTTTCTCCTTACTAAGATTAACAAAGAAAAAGAAAAATCAATAGAAAATAATTGCTTTTTGAAAAAAAAAAAAAGTTTTAGAAGTGGTTTTTCGGCTTATACAAGTTGAGGAAATAATCATTATATATAAAATAATTACTAATAATCATTTGTTAATAATCTTCAGCAAATACATGCTTAGATTGCCACAATTATAAGTACATAACTGCACTGCTTAACTTCCGAAAATGAATTCATTTAAGTTCTACACAAAAGAACACACACAAAATGAAAGAACAAATGCACTACATTCCCAGTTTAGACAAGCAGTTCTATCCTCTAAATCACACCTGTACAGTTTCATCATTTGTTTTCCATTTTTCAACAAACCATATCTCTCCCACTCATCCCATTGGTTGCTCAGTGCTGCATTGTGTTTAGAACTTGCAATTTTGTTTTGTCATAACTAAGGACAAATTAAGGACATACCTTTGACGTTATAGTAACATGGTCACGAATTGCTACTCTTCCCCCTAGGGTCACATAGTCTCCCATCCTGAAGCATGTCAAAGAACAAATAGGTCAAACTCACATGAACTTTAGAAACTTCTGCAAGTTTACAGAATGAATGCGAAACACTGATTAGGAAGGTTACAAATAACAAAAAGATCAAAGAAAGAAAAAGCATACGTTACTGAACCCGCAATCCCAACTTGTCCACATAGCATGCAACTATTTCCAATTATTACATTGTGACCAATCTGTGAGCAGCAAACATGTGAGATTATACTGTAGAATATGCAAAGCAATATGTTAGTTGACTGCCCACATATCCACTCATGTGTGTGTGTGTTGGTTGATTGAAAGCCAGTTTTAACAGCAGGGCAAGAAAACAGGCCACCTGAACTAAATTATCTATTTTTGAATGGTCTCCAATGACAGTCTCTCTCCAACTGCATGAAAAACAGACACTTCACTGATTCTTGAAGATTGACAATTAGCTCTTTGATACTCGTTAAAAAAGAAAGCAGATACATTCAAGTTTCTGTATAAAATATCTAGAGCAAACACGTGACTGACCTGCCCCTGTCAATGCATGTATTTGCTCCAATCTCCACATGGCTCCCAATCCTAGCAATCAATGTCTGATGTAACCAATATAACAATGACACAGAAACAATAAACTATCTTCTTTGAACAAACTAGTTTTATTATGTGCCTGATGGACAACCAAAAATCCACCCCCCACCCCCCCCCCCCCCCCCCCCCCCCCCAAAAAATGAAAAAAATGAAAAAAAAATCCAACAAATCAGCAGCCGAATGCATTGGTCTCATGTATCCAAGACATAAAAACGTTTCCAGCAATGTTTTGTTATGTTCCTTAGCAACTAGATGATGAATGATTAATACATTAAAATCTAGTAGAGTTGAATATGCCCATAGCAAAGAAAATGCAACAGTATGCAATCAAGCAAGCAGTTTATTGGCATTGAAATAAGGAAAGAGACAAGGAATTCCTACAATCTAGAAACATCACCAACCTGAGGTTTCTTAATCATCTTCCCTTGCTCATCAACGAAGAAGCCAAATCCTACAGGTTAACAAAATAAACTTACACCAAATCCTACAGGTTAACAAAATAAACTTACTTTGTGTCAGTCACTAAATTCAACCATCAATTACATCTTTAACAATAGCTCCCATAACAGAGAAAGGCCTAAAAAGTGCTAAGCCTACACCCTAGTAATATATTGTGCCACTCTTTATTGTAACAAACATGAAACAGGGATTGTTGGAGCTGCATGAAAGTGGATATTGAAGGACAGAATATTAATCTGAATTTCATGAGCTGAGATGAACATACTTGAATCAAAATTCAAAATCAACTACCCATACCATCTTGGCCGATGCAAACTCCACTGTGGACGACACATGAATTGCCTATGATGCAATTTTTGAGTGCCGCATTATATCTGAAGATAAACAGATGGGCTTTATTAAAAGGTTACATGCAGTCAAGAACAGAATACTTAAAATGAGCAAACCAACTTCACAAACAAATGGTTAAGCAAACCCAAGTAAAGCAAGATAGGCATTGAATCTGCAGACTTGGTGATAAAGTTTGAAAGAATCAAGATTTAGATAAGCTTAGGGTATGATGTATGAACTGACACTTGGCAACGTATCCTCAAACATATAGCTAAAGGGAAACATACACGAATGATTACAGAAGAATGCAAACACAGACAGTCCGCTTAGGGAGCAGCAGCAACTAAGCTGTTACGAAGCTCGTAAGCCAGCAGAACCAAAAGACATACCCGATTTGTGTGAATGAACCAATCTCAACAAAAGGACCAAGGACGGCTCCTGAACCAACATGGACTTCCGGACCAAGAGAGCACTTGGAATGAACAACTGCACCGACCTCAATTACCGCACTTGGATCAACTGAAGCTGACCTATGGAACAATCCACCACCGTTTTCCCATTTAAAAAACTCCTGCGCGTCCACCCTACCTCCACTCTCTACTCCTGAAGCTTAAGCCACAAAAATAAAATTCCAATAAATGCCCAATTCTAGTGAATATTTCACATGGGCATTTCACCAAGCATGTAGCCTGCGAAGACAACTAAACGTCGACCTATGTAGAAAGCAGTCAGCCGTGAGGGAGACCAACTTACTGGAGTTAAAGTTGTCGAATTGCGGAGGATTTGATCGGAACCTTGAGTATGCAGAGAAATTATAGCAAGTGCCGGCAGCGCGA